>JANHFO010007783.1:32327-42787 GCA_032468095.1 Pareas carinatus
TATTTAATCATTTTATGTATTTTTAAGGTTATATTGTTTTTTGTTTTTATTTGCCTGTAAGCCGCCCTGAGTCCTTCAGGAGAAGGGCGGGGTATAAATAAAATTACATTTACATTTACATTTATTAGCAAATACATATTTATAAGTTTAAATTCTGGGAATTGAAAGAAAGTGTTTGAGAAATTTCAGGATGTAGGAAAACCAGCCATTTCCTTTCGAGGAATTGTGATTATAATTTGAATTCAATCTTAGTTAAAATCATGGTGAAGAAAAAATACAGAACTCCAGCTTTCTGTGAACTATTTTAAAAAATAGTTCAGAAAACCTATCTAATTTTATTTTATTTTATTTATAGACTTTCATTACTTCAACATGTCCTATGTAAGTAGCTTAAATATTAGATAAAACCAAGATATGAAAGAGACAGAAGAGGGAAAAATTGACCAAAATTTTACCTAAAGTATCCTCTCTGGCTGAGAATTAAAGGTCTTTCATGTATAATGACCTGTCTCAAATAACTCTTTTGAAGTCAGAAATTGTTAAACTGACAGGTCTGTACTGCTCTTAAAAAGTTCAGAATTTGTACTCAGAGAGTACTAAAGTTAATTTATCTGCTAAAGAACTTCTGGCATTGCTAAACATTCCAGTTAATGTTCCAGGCCGCACATAGCAGAAGGATTACTACTAAAGGATTTATGCCATATTATGGACATTGTCATTAAAGACTCTGTGGTAAGCTTTTAAGAAAGACTCATTATCCTGCCTTCCACAAAACTGGGATATAATATGGGCAGTCAGAAATTGGAGAGCTTACGGAGCCTGTAGATACGTTATGACATATTTTCATGTCACCGTTATTTAGTATAGTCTGTCTGTTTTTCTTTGCTTAAGTAATTCATCAGGATGGGCTAATGGTAACATGACAAGATAAATGGTATAATCAGATCTTATGACTGAATTGTGTTGAAGTTATGGATTTAGGCAGACAAGAAAACATGCAAATGGATCATCAAACAAATTAATCCAGAGTTTTCACTTGAGGCACAAAAGACCAAGCAAACTATCATACTTTGGACATATTATAACAAGATCTAGTTATTTGGAGGAGATTCTACTGATGAGAAAAGTGAAAATGACAGGAGAGAGAAAAAGAGGATAACCAACAGCATGGATGGACTCAGTTGCAGTGGCAATGGATGCACTGTTGGAAGGTTTGAAGGACTAGTTTATTATGGAGAAAATCTATCTATCAAGAGTTGACACCAGCTTGATGGCTCATAATCAATCAATCAATCAATTGGCTTAGGACTTCAAATGGGTTACATATTCTCCCAATCACTTCTGCACTTCTCCATACTGTGGAGTATTGTCTGTGTGGTGAGATGAATGGCAAATAAATGTAATAATAAATAAATAAATAAATAAATGTTACAAATAGAAAAGGTTAAAACATTCATTTCTTGAACCTTAACCAGGGGTTCCCAACCCCCGGTCCGTGGACTGGCACCAGGTCATGGCATGCCAGCAACCAGGCCGTGGAAACAAGCCAAGCCCCATTCACGGGATGCAGGCAGCACACAAAACCACGCCCCCTCTGGTCCGTGGAAAAACCTTTTTCCATGGAATTGGTCCCTAGTACCCAAAAGGTTGGGGGCCACTGCCTTAAACTTGCATTTCACCTAGCAATATCTCATTTGATTTATGACAGAACCTCCAATAAACTGTCAGAAGTTCACGACAGGTGGGTTGATGAAAAGCACTTACCTGGGCATAGTTCTCTGCTCGAGTTAGCAAAGGCAACTCATAGGCAGTGGAGAAATGTGTGCGAACCTGTTGCATTTGACCAAATCGCTCTCGTTTTCTCCATTTTGCTCTTCGGTTCTGAAACCAAACCTGAGGAGACAAGCACCAATAAATCCAAATCAAAGACGAAACAATCAGTACAATTTTTTTAAGACAGACAATTCATTCAAGAGGTTTAAAGAGTAGAGTTGTGCAGAACATTTAAAAGTGGTACTCTGCAATGCATACAAGAACAAATAAAGCACCTTTCTTTGAACTGTTAAAGCAACCACCCTTTGCCGAAAGTGAAGCAAAGGAGCTGTTTCTGCATGCAGATGGAGATAAGCTGTGAACTGCTCCGGAGAAATAGTTGTTTCAAGTTTTCCAATGATGATGCTACTTTAACTATTTGAAGAGAAATGCATCGATCATACTATGGACCACCTCCTCCAAATATTTTGTGTAGCTAGTTAATCATTTGAAAACACCCAGTCTGGTGTAGTAATTAAGGCATCAGGCTAGAAACTGTGAGACTTTGCCTAATCCTGCCCTAGGAAGGAGGCAATGGCGAACCCCTTCGAAAAAGCTTCCCTAGAAAACAGGAGAGACTAGTCCAGGCAGTGGCCAGGAGTCAGCACTGATTCAAAGGCATAGTAATAAAATGGAGGCAGAGGTTTACTTCAGGTTAAACACGCATTAGCTGATTATGTAAAAGATAGCCAAGAACAAACATTGATGCAAGTTAAAAACTGGAACTTACTAAATGTACAGGAAACAAAAAGTGAATATTGAAATAATGTAATAAAAAAATGAACAGAATGCTGTCAAGGAAAAAACCAATACATTTTCTACACAAGATTAAGGGAAATGTGGAATAAAAATAAAACCTGGCAATGGCTTACAAGCATTAAAAAAGAAAAGAAACTGAAGGCTTGGTTTTGGCTGTTCACAGCAAGCTGTTTGAATTAATGCAATCAAGGCCAGAACTGAAAAATCATCAAATGATTCAAAGTGCAGATTGTAAAAAGAAGCAGAAGGAATAGTAGATCATATACTCGGCTCGTGAAAGATCACAAAAACTGATTATAAACAGCAACAGAACAGAGTGGCCAAAATGATTCACTGGAACTTCTGTGAAAATGATCATGTACCAGTACTGAAAAAATGGTGAGAACACAGACTTGAAGAAATAGTAAAAAAAATGAACAGGTTAAAATATTGTAGGGTTTTTGAATGCAGACTGATAAAGTCTTGGCTCATAATGCACCAGATGTAACTGTGGTTGGATAGATAATTTACATGGCAATCTTAAGGATAGGAGAATTGAAAAAATTGAAGATCACAAAGTATCAAGATCTGAAAATGGAAATTGAAAGATTAAGGTATACAGTGGGCATTGTGGTCTCAGTGGTTATTGGCACATTGAATGCCATGCCAAGAAGTCTTGAAGAGGTTTTAGAAAAAAACTGCATAGTGACAAAATTTCCACGTATCAATTGCAAAGACCACACTACTTGATGGACATATATTAAACTAATACATTGCAACATTCTAGGTTCTTGGGAAGACTCTAGGCATACGAAGGTCCACACCAGCTAAAGAACTGGCAGCTGTGATTTTACATTGTTGTGAATAGATATAATAATAATAACTTAATATCCAAATGGACAAGCACTATGCTTTGTACCCAAAAAATCATATTGATTGGCTGTGTTTGCCAAGAGCCGAAGGGGGTAGAAGACTTCTACAAACTTCTGTGAAGTAAAAAAGACTGGTCTGAATGATTACATTAAGAAAAGTCAAAAATGTTTACTGAAGAAACTCAATTAAGGAAAACTGTTGAAAAAAACAAAGGGGAAAATAGAATATAGAAATGAAATAATACATCTAATTGTAGATTACCCATATAATAGTAATAATTTGAAGGAAAAATGCTGCTCCTGAAATCTAGCAGTAGAAGCCGTCCCAAAGGTCATTTAATCACATTCCTTGCTCAGCACAGAATCTATTGAAGCATTTCAGACAAATGAAATGAAATCCTCCAGGGATAGAGAGCAATTTCCACCACTGATTGACAGTTTGAACCATCAAGAAATTCCTTCTAATATCAAGTCTGAATCTATTTTTCAGTTGTTTCAACCCAGTTCAGGTTCTGTCCTCTGGGGCAACAGAAAACAAATCCCGTTTTCAATATTTAGGTATGCAATGATTGGTATCACATCGTGAAATACTTCATTGAATGCTTTGCTGAAGTCTGAATATATTATGCCTATGACATTCTCCTGATCTATTTAGCTAATAACTCTGTCAAAAAAAATGTTTTAGACTAATTTGGTCTTGTTTGTTTGTGACAAAGTCATGCTAAGTCTTGCGAATTGTTTCATTCCTATCAAGGTGCTTACAAATAGGTTATTTAATTACCTGTTTGAGGACCTTGCCCAGTATAGATATCAAGTTAAAAGAGCTGTACTTTACAGAGTCCTTTTTTAAAAGACAGATTCAATCTTTCCTTTCCTTCAGTCTTCTGGGATCTAGTCAGTTCTCCAGAAGTTTACAGTTGACAGTTCTACAATTATCTCTGCTTCTTTCTTCAGTATTCTAAATTGCAGTTCACCTTTTTTGGAGACTTGAATTGGTTTACATTAACGAAAATGTCATTTTGCCATCTCTTTGCCTATCCTAACTTGCAGCTCCCACCTTTCACCAGTTGATGTCATCATATCATCTCCTTCTTTTTACATGTTGTTATTTATATTGTGTTTTTATGTTGACTGCAATGTGTTACAGCATTAATTTGTATCTCTCATTTCTCCTGCGCATACAGACATATGATAAAAAATTAATAGTAAAAATAGTGCTATTATTATTTTATGCAAGAAAACCCCCCAAACCTAAACAGGAACCAGAATGCAAATTGCAACATCCAGATTAAAGCAAATAATATTCACTCTTCATCAGAAGAATGATGCGTCCCCAAAAGTTGAAAGACTATTGGCTATAGCTCGCTTTTTAAGTATCATATATGTGATTTATTGTTGAGAGCTAGATAAGACCAAAGGCCTATTTAAGCTAGAAATCGATGTCACACATGATACATTTAAGATATTTATCATATGCACAAGAAAGTAACATTCCTCACCTAATGTTGCTCTCCAGAAACTGACAGTTAACATATGCTGCCTGTGATTTAGGAAATAGTACAGCTAATTCTGCCATATTAGCCCTCGGGCTGCTCCCCATACAGTAAAGAGTTCTTAAGTTTTAAGATTCTAAGCCTAGAACCACTGATATTATTACAATACTTAATGAATATAATAAAGCTAAATTATCAATAGTCAAAAGAGAATCAAAAGTAAGAGTTGAATCAGGATTCTAATCAACTGTCATAATTCTCCTCCTTTGCTGCAGTTCAGCTATTAAAAAAAAGATTAATTTCAGTCTGGATGATATGGTGCTTTAAATACTATTATAATTCTTATTTTTAAAAGTAATGCTGGCTCGGAAATTTTGGGACTTGAAGTCCACAAGTCTTAAAGTTGCCATGTTTGGAGGCTTCTGGTATAAGGTAACAATAATAACTTAAAATATAATAATTATTATAATAAATCATAATAAGCAAATAACGATCCAGGCATTTCTTTGCGCAAATGAAACTTCTAGACTCTCGTTTGCTTCACATATGTTTGTTCCACATTAGTCCCCTTAATAAAACTCCAGAGATGAATAAATAACACCATAAAACATAAAACAATTATGCAACTCAGATGTATAAAGGTATGTGAACTGACCTAGTTTTATTTCAGTGAATATTTTCCCATGTTGCTATGTATCCCCCTCCCAATTATTCCTCTTTTATTTGCCATTTTTCATACTCGTCTTCACCCGATCCCTTTTTAGAACTGATAATAGAAGAAGAACAACAATTCTCTTTTCTGTCATCCCTTCTCCTATTTTTAGAGTCTGACTTCCTTTTTAAACTGCTGGAGCCATTCCTGCCAGTGTCTCACTTTGATCTCGGAGAAGAGATTTCCTTCTGCTTGCTTGAAGTTGGCGAGGAGCATCTCGGTGACCTCCCCAGGCGGGGAGATGAGATGGCTTGTTGCTTATCCAAGCAGCATCACTCATTCATGTGTAATGACTAGGATTGCATTTGTACGACTGCCTGCCAGCTGTAGCATTTTGAGTTATGGCAGTTATTGTGGCCTTGCGTGGCCTGTACTTTATGTCAGAAATGATGATCCCCATACCAGTTAGACAGGAACTCCGAGAGACTACAAGATCAAACAGGGAGCATGCCGGTGGGAGGGGAGAGTGGGTTACACCGATGATGATGATGCAGGAATAAACACTTATGCAGAGGGGGGGCAGTCTAAGCAATAGGGCTGAAAAGATCTATCTATCACCTTAGCTAGACTCCCTTGGCTTCCCCATATATAGACACTGACCCCTCCTATAAACAGGCCAGCTGGCAGCCACTTGCACGTTTGGCCAAGCCTGTGTATCTTTGATCTGCAGATGCAGAGTCCAAGATGCTGACCCTGCTGTGTGAAGAGGAGTGAGTAACAGGTAGAGAGGGTGCTCTCAGTGGGGAGCAGAACATATGCTATGCAGATGTGCCCACCTCCATAGATAGAAAACAGATTTCTCTCTGTCATTGTGAACCAGTCCCGAAGGTCCTCCTGAATATGCATGATGTGTGCTGTGGAATTGTTCTAGGATAGCCAGACATGCCCAAAGGCGAAGAGAAACCTTAATAGCAATTTCTGATGGGAAGGCTTGTGCTGACAATATGTGTAAAAAAAAAAAAGCAAATATCAAAGCCGCTTTCATATTCACAGGTTAAGCTTTTCAGAGGAATGGAGCTGACCTTGGACCTCTAAGTAGGTTGATCGAAGAGGGAACCAAGATCTGATTTTCCATTTCAGAATGATCAGATATTTGAGGAAATACAGCGGTGCGTTGAGAGCAAGTCTGTGGAGCAGATGCCATGATTCTGTTCTACAGAATGAACAGGAGAGCCTCTGACACAGCAGGGTTGATTTAACCCACTTCAATGTAAGGAAGTAATCTAAATTAACCTCTAAAGAAGAGGAGTCCAACAAGGCAATTGAATCGAGAATGTAACATTATGTAACTGCTTCACAACTAGAAAAATAATTTGGTTTTTTGCTTGTTTGCCCGACAGATCCTTTCCCCCTTCCTAAGTGTTTACAATTAGGATGCGTTTGATTTTATTTTATTTATTTTATATCAAATTTGGAGATAGCTCATGTCACAGAGCAAGTCTGGGCAATGTACAATTAAATTTTTATATGTGCTGCAATTTTCATATGCAATACAATTTTCAAGGATAAATCCAGTTGATTTTGAGCTACATTAAAGAAGTGAGAGGCTGTCCAGGCTGAATTTGGGTGCCCTGGAGTTTTCAAACACAGTTATTGAAGTTCGATCCAGAGATCTAAAAAAAGTTAGCTTTAATAACAGTTTCAACGCTATGTTCATTTCTCATCTCAATGAAGCAGTGATGAGCTTTGGGCTTAGTAGGTTTAGAAAACTAGACCATGTCCATTCATCTAAAACCTCATCACTGCTTCTTTTGATGCCAGTTGTGAAAGCCAATACCAGTATATACTTCTCTTTACTAAAATTTTCAGAAAAGTGATACTTGATTGCTAAGTATTTATGAAATGCAATAAAAAATATTTTAAAAATCTATTCCAATATCCAAAGTTCTCTTTTTTTCTGCACATTTTGATAACTATTTGTAATATTTTATGTTTCAGCATGTCGGTTGGAAGCTCTACAGCAATGGATCAGGTCTGTACTTGGATAATACATGTCCAGAAAATGCCAAGTTGTTATCTAGATTGGGAAATCAAAAACACTCCAGAAAAAGACAATAGCAAATCACGTTCACATGTCAAGAAAACTGCATATTGATTTAATTATTAGGACTTGAGCTCAAAGCTAGAACATTTTTTACCTTTATAATGTTTTAATACTGAGGAAATGAAATGGTCTTCCGATTATAGTCCAAGTACAGGGAGTCCTTGACTTAATCATTTGTTTAGTGACCATTTGAAGTTATAATGGCACTGAAAAAAGTGACTTACATCTAGTCCCTGTACTTACAACTATTGCAACATCACATAATCAAAAGCTGATATATGCAGCGTCCTGGGGCCATGTGATTGCCATTTGCCACCTTCCCAGCTGGATTCCAACAAGCAAAATAAATGGAGGAAGCAGGATTTGCTAAATGACTTTTGGATTCCATTAATAATTACAATGATTCACTTAACAACCATGGTAAAAAAAGGTTGTAAAATTGGACACAACTCACTTTACAGCTTAGCTACAGAAATTGCAGTCTCAATTGTGATTGTACGTTGACGACGACTTATGCAAAAACTTCATTTGATGCCATCAGAAGCAATATGTGTTGGAATGTGCAACGAAAAGATCAAATGCTTCCCTTTTATATTCATGATGACCAAGATGGACGAGGACAGAAGTTTCATTTGCTTCACTAACAGAAGAGTCAATGATAAGCAGACAAACTTTCTTTAGATAAGGAAGGAATTCACTGTACTAATGAAAAACAAACTAGAAAAGCTGTCCTCAAGTTGAATCAGTCACAATGCTTGTTTCAGGCATACCTATATATTCTGAGTGCATTGCTTCCTGATCTTTCCAAAGTCATCCAAACCAAAGGGGAAATCATCACAATTTTTTAGCTATGATTCAGTGCTTTGTAACACTGCAAAAAAGGCAGATGCCGTGTCTGTTGAACAAGAGCAAGAAAACAATGCTACTTTTAGCTTCAGTTTCTATATATTGCCAATTCCTATATTGGGGAAAGTTGGAAGAGATTGAACTGGAGCTGCATGATTGACAGCTCTATTTTCTAATTACAAAAGTTGCGTTCAGGTAACATTGCTGACTAAGCCCTCTACTCCATGGGACAATTCACTCAACCCTGTCTACTGGCAGCTCATAAGATGCAGGTGAGTGCATTTGTCATGTAATGGCCATTTCTGAAGTTCTCCCCTGCCCCAAGCTGGGAGGGTATCATGAATTATCTTTTTTCCCCATTTCTGGTAACAACAGCAGTTATAACATATCCTCCCTTTATCGTCCCTTTCCTTCTGTATAAATGAATGGGGTAAAATATAAAAAGAAGTGATAGAGATGAAGTCTTTAGAAAAACCCTGTTTTGTAAGGTTCTGAAAGCATGATGTAGTTAATTGGAAGGGGCCACTTTAACTTCACGGCAGTTCGGAGCTGAAATTAACAAACAAAAAATCCTGAAACCACCACCAGCAAAGCCACACACATCCTCTCTTAACCAACCCTGCATTGTCAGCCAGAAGGCTCACCAAATCTCAGAGTGGGAACCGAACTTGAGTAAGTTATTTTCTGATTCTCAGATCTAGGTCCAAGCCAAAACCTCAGTTTTGATTCTGTATTTGGCAAATCCTGAAAATAATTTTTGTAAATCCTTTCAAAATGATAATTCACTCCTATTGACAAAAGTCAACTTCCGGGTTACTTCAACAAATGGCTACAGTTAACTCTCAAGATATGTGCAAACATATTTGTTGTAACCCAGATCTTTGTTATATGTCTTTGCTAATTCAGATTCTGCATCAAGAAAGCTGAATTTTTTATTTATATAAATTTTACAAGCCAAGCCATTATGTACACACACACTCACAAACATCTGAGCATACATTGAGAAAAATGAAGATGAAGTGTTTCAAAGTTTCATTTGGGGTCCTCAAATTATAGTCTATTGCTATTAATTTCTGGTGCTGGTTTTCAGGCTTTCCAGGCACGATTTAAAATGTTAATTGAAAAAGTTGTAAATATATGTAAATAGAGGAAACCTTCTACAGCACCTATAGTTTTCTTTTATTGAAAGAATTTATGGCTCGATCTTTGGAATTCAGTCACTGTATGAATTCAGCAAAATCTAAACCTACTACGTCACTTAAAAGACGTGTAACACAGTTTTTAAAAGCAAGGGAAATTCCATCCCAACAGGACAAAAAAGGAAGAGGGCATTCTCTGCTAGTCTTTTCCCACTTTGTGCCATTGTCCTGTCTGTTGTGAATGTTGTCTTCCTCAGCACTGATGTGTTCAGCCATCAAAGACTGGCCCCTTGCTCTGTTTTAGGATACCATATTTCCAAACTCTTTTCTCTTCCACATGAGAAAGAAAAGAAGCCATTTGCCATATGCATCAAGAATCTTATAAAGTTTATAAAGATGTCCAAAATACCAAGAAAATGGACATCACCTATGAGTATAACTATACTCACTATGTTATGGACTGCCCTATATATTATGGCCTGTTACAACTGCTACTTAGAATAGATCACCAATATTTCCTTCCCTCCCGTAATATGGACATTATGTGACATCATATGATGTCATGCTTGCTCTCATCAACAGCCTAGAGAGAATGGAACTAATCAGCACCCTAATAATGGGAAAATGTTGATATTTTCTACATACCATGTTTCCCCGAAAATAAGACACTGTCTTATATTCATTTTTGCACCCAAAGATGCGCTAGGTCTTATTTTCAGAGGAAGTCTTATTTTTCCACCAAGGCCACTCAGAACTGGAAGTCCAAGGCCTTATTATTGGGGAGGTCTTATTTTGGGGTGATGC
>JANHFO010007784.1:12277-28071 GCA_032468095.1 Pareas carinatus
GGGTAATCTTTTCTTGTTTTTCACTGAATAGGATTTCTGCTTTCTGACCTGATAGATCTTTTGGTTTAATATGACAGAAGATAACTGTTACAGCTATAGATTAATTTCCCTGGATAGATTCAGGAGAAAAAAGCTTGACAGATCCGAGTCTATAAACATATGCACAGAACTTTTCCATTCTCAAATTGACTCTGGTACCATTTGGGTGTTAAGGTGGAAAATTACTTGAAGAACAATTGCAACAAGAATGATAAAGTTTGATATAAAATACATAAACATTGTGTGAGTATCTGATACCATAAACTACCTTAAAAGGGAGTCTTTCTCTCCCTGCCACCTGCAAATTCTGTGTAATTACGTCCTTGTTTAAAGGGAAACTTTAGATAACTAATTGGACCACTACATATAATTGCCCTCCATTGAAGGATTGTACACAGAATGAGCCAAAAAGAGTGGTGAAAATAATTATGGACCCCTCACACTCTGGACATAGTCTGTTTCAACTTCTTCCCTCCGGTCGCTGATACAGGGCATTGCAAACCAAAACAGCTAGACATAAAGATAGTTTCTTCTCCCATGTCATCAGCCTGCTAAACAGCTAACTTAATTGATGAGGGTGTTTTGTAACAGGATGAAATTTGTTTTGTGACATGATGTTTGTACTTTATAGCTTGATGGCATGATGAACGTACTTAAGATTGTGAACTGTATTCATGATTGAGATCGCGATTTGTTGATTGCAGCTTATACATACTTGACAAGATGAATGTACTTTATGACTATGAATGTATCTTACGCTTATATATACAATTGATTATGCCTATATATGCAATGACTATGCTTATATATACAAATGATCATGATTATGCTCATATGTAAAAATGACTATGGGAATGTATCTTTGATTGTAATCACAATTGTTTATTTTATGTATGTAGGCATTGAGCATGTACACCGAAGACAAATTCCTTGTATGTCCTGACACACTTGGCTGAATTGATTCTGATTCTGATTCTGACATGTTAGACCTGCATGTACCCTTCTTGTTCCTGATTAATAATTCTAACATCACATTTTTATTTTTGTCAACAATTAGGAACTTGGATTTCTCTAAAGGCCATCAGGGGATTACTGGAGACAAAGAAGGGCAGCATCGCCGTATACGGGAACAACGCCTGATCTTCACAGGAAAATGGATCGCTGACAATCAGCCAAGGTATCTGTATAGCTGCTAGTATCATTGTGTACCCTTCACCCATGATGGTTCTCTTCCCACTTAGAATTATTGTTTCATGTTTATAATGACAGGTGCTGAAACGCGAAACAAAGATACGATTGTGGACACTATTTAATAATGTAATTTAACACTAACACAAGGCAGTAATACAGGAATGGTAGATAGATACTAAAACTGTCCATAATAAGTATGCTTTTTTTAAGGGCCTAGAGAACTTAAAGCCATATTTTAGTTTGATATCACAGGTAGTCCTCAATTAATTAAAGTCCCTAATTCCCATAATAATGACTAACAACTTCATTGCTAATCAAAACAATCATTAAACGAAATGTCCCATAACTGCAATTTTGGCAATCCTTTTGGCTATGAATCCTGCTTGGTCATTACATAAGGACCCACCTGAGCTGAGCCATTTCTGGCACGGTCCTTCCTATTCCTGAACCTCCGTCCTTCCAAGGTAAGAAACTATTTCAGTTCCCCTCATCCTCCTATCTGCCTCTCATCTCTGCCCTTTGGGCCACCATGCACCACTGCCAGTTAGGACAGTGCTTCATGCTGCACCTGACTATATGCCCCTGATGGGTGGGACAATCCTTAGTATGAAGTATCACTGTGGGACAATCCACAGTGTGAAGGCTCATTCCTAGTGGCAAGAGCATCCAGCAAGACATATATTGTCCCGCCTGCACACCTTAGTTCCCACCTGTAGGACTTACTTGCCTGACCATGCTTCCTGACACCTTCCTGGAGCACCTTCTGCCCCCAGTTAACCCTTACTGTTATTTTGCCTTCGTCTTTTCAACTGGGCACACTATCTTGGCTTCACACAGGCCGGTATTGTGAGCAGGTGGATATGTACCACTGTTCTGCTGACTAGGCCAACCTTTCATGCTACACCTTGCCATACCCACTGCCAGCCAGGATGATCCTTAGAACAAAGGATTGATGGATGTAGATTGCTGCAGGACAATCTGCAACACAAGAAATTCTCTTGGCCCGCATAGGAACATGGTCCAATGTGGCTCGCGGCACGAAAGATCATCCTGGCCAGACGAGAATTTCTTTCCAGCATGATCTGAGAATGGTGGGACTTAAAATCCTATCCATCTGAATAGCTGCTTTAAGAATGACATATTGTAATTCATTGGGGAGAAACTCAGATTTAAAATCCTTCAGATATGAAGTTGGCTGGGTAAACTTGAGCAGGCCCCTTTCTTTCTTGTAATCTAATCCTACTCCTAGGATTTGTCAGAATAAATTGGTGTGTGTGTGTAGAAATCCAGTGAATTGAACTTTCTAGAGGAAAGCTATAAAACTTTAAAAGAAACACCCAACCTGTTGGTTGGACATGCATTCCTTTTTTAAAAGGAACAGAAAACCATAGTTGTAAATTGAGAACTGGTTGATTTTCAGTGCTATGGTAACTTTGAACAGTTGCTGGACAAATGGACATTAAGTGCAATGTAGCAACATAATTTGTAAGGCTGCACACCTCTTTAGATTCAGTGGTACAAAAGCCTTTCAGAGTATGCCGGCGGAGGGGTGGCGTGAGAAATGCTTCTCCTGCAACCCTAGAAAAAGGAGCAGCTGCTTTAAGAAGTTGCAGACAGACACCGCATTTGCATCTCCTATACATCAAATCTTTTTGACCTTTGAAATGAAAACATTGCCTAGCCTTAAAAGTAAACTGGATAGACAGAGTGAAAGAAAGGAGTTGTCTTTTGGTATATCTGATCACTGATCTAGTTTGATCGCAGTTTTGTAAAAACTCAGGCTGCCAAACCTACTGCTTCACAGCTTTAAACAGGAGCTGCTGGAGATTGAATTGCAATCTTGTGTATTCAAAGCACAGGAAATAATGCAGGAGGGATTGGTCCAGATTCCTGTATATTAAAACTGTTTTCCTGCAGTGTTTCAATTATCCCAGTATGTAAAAGTTATGTTGCCTGCAGTGCATGAGGCCAGAACTAGGAATAAGTAGGACTGCACTTTCTTCCTTTTCCTTTCTGAAGCTCTCTTTCTTCCAAACAGCAGAAAGAGAGATTTTTCTAGAGATCTAAGCTGATCACTTGCATAAGCTATTTGAAATTAGGCTGGAGATCTTGGGTATCAAAAACTTTAGGTAGTCGCCTCCTACCTAGATTAGTCTACTGGAGTTGGCGGAAGAAGGGAGTGAAGTCATTGCAGAAGGAGAATGTAAAATGATTGTTTTAGTGAACACAAGTTTATTAAGAACATTTTGTTACTCTCATTATCTCTGTAATCTATTTCTCCAATGTTAATCCCCAGTTTTAATCAAAGTAACTTAAAGGATGATGGTATTCTTCATTCTTAGTGAGATATTTTGACAAAGGGGGCGTTACCGTCAGTTCTAATGACCTGCAATAAAAGCAGCATTGTGCAAGCATGATCCAGTCAACTGAGCTATGATAGCCTTGTGACTGATTTTTTTAGTTATATTGAACTTCAGCTGCTGGTTTGAAAGAAGCATGATGAATTTTAAGCTCATATGCTACCGCCCAACCAAGGAAGTTGCAGAAATACATCTCAAAAAGCCTTTATGTATTAAAGTGTCAGAGATCAGATGATAATCCCTGTCTGCTTTAAAACGTCATCAAGGTTACTCACTCTCCGTTTGCACAAGTAAGATTGCTTTCTCTTTGTTCCTTTCTAGCTCTATTTTACTTTGCTTTCAATTTTGTAGACTTGAAATTAAAAAGGGGGCATTTTTCCCCGCTCAATATTTGTGACTTTGATTATCCTTGAAAATTTATCAATAATTTACGATTAATTGGTTTTATTTATTTATTGTTAAAGGTTGATCCAGTGTGAAAATGAGATTGGCAGACTCATGTTTTTGACAGAGATCCCAGAACTGCTACTGGATGAACACAGTGAATCCAAACAGAGTCATGTTCTGCAGGAAGCATCAGAGCCGCAATTTGTAGATGGGAGCCCAGGACTTAAGTCAGTACTATCTACAAGTCGAAACCTGAACAGCAGCTCTGATACAGGAGATAAGCCAATGGTGACATTCAAAGAAAACATTAAACCACGAGAAATAAACAGAGAGCAAGGACGAAACTATCTGACCAAGGAAGTAGGTAGGGAAAGAAGAGATTACAACAAAGTAATAACAGCCAATAAAAATGATGGAAAGAAGGACAACAGCAACAAAAGGAAAAATGAAATCAAGAAATGTGGCATGGACAAGAGTCAAGAAATAGGGAAGCAGAATGTAGCAGTACAGGTAAAATTCTCTATATATTATTATTCTTCTGAATGTTTTCATACTGCCACCTAATTTAGTTGCAGTCTTATAAAGAGACAGCTGTGAGAGACAGATGCAGCTGAAGCTTCCATACCTTCATTTTATTTATTTATTTATTTATTTATTTTCCTTACTAGAGGATGTAATGAAGTAGCAATGACTTATATACTGCTTCATAGTGCTTTATAGCACTCTCTAAGCAGTTTACATAGTCAGCATATTGCCACCAAGAATCTGGGTCCTCATTTTACTGACCTTGGAAGGATGGAAGACTGAGTGAACCATGAGCCGGTCAGAATTGAACTCCTGGCAGTGGGCAGAGTCAGCCTACAATACTGCATTCTAACCACTGCGCCACCATGGCTCATATAGTGAGTTTATGAGAATGGTAACTTCTGTTTCTCTCTTTCGTTGCATATCTCTAGTCTTATTTTCCTTTCTTTTCCCTCTTTTACTCTGTCCAACTTTAGTTGTTCTCTTTTTGGGTATCTCTCTTTGGGGTCTTCTAGTTTTTTGACTCACCTTTTAATTTAGAATGTGTCCAGTTGACACTTACTTAGTAGAGTGGGACTCATTCATCTGTTCATTCATTCATCCGATTTGTGACTCTTGTTTAGGGGTTCAAGGTGACAATCATAGCACTCCCCCACTTAAGAACATTACCGTGATAAAGATAGACTGAGAGAGATTGGCTCACTCTAGGTCACACTTCTGAACTTCAAACTGGACTTGAGCCTCAGACTCCCCAATGCTTAATCCACTTCTTAATGACTACATGACACTATCATTTAATCTCATGGTTTAAATAAGTTGCCATTATGTTTTCCGAAATTAAGCATTCTAATATTTTTAAGAAGATTTATTGAAAAAGATTAAAATACAAAACACCAAAAAAATTTTAAAAATGTAAAATAAGAAACCACAAAAAAGATATTAACTAAAAGGTGTCTTAAAAAACACATATATACATAACACCTTCACTAATTGAATGCTGATTATTATGATATAACAATTTTAGATTCCCCATCACTTGAAAAACAGGCAAGAAAAATTTTTTAACTGTTAAACTGCTAAGTCTAGTTGCAAATTGTTAGCCTGTCATTGGTAAACTATATTAATAAGAAAATAGTTAACAGAAAAAGAACAATAATAAACATATTACATAAAAACATGAAAGTAATAATAATTGTGAATAGTAGTAAGAGAAAGACAAAGTTAAAGTTCCAAAACCCTCTATTAATAAGCTATTATTGTAATCAATTTCTAGAAAATTTACCATGTCTTGAGTTCCTAATCATCCCAAATATTAACCAATAATCCAAATTTGTTTCTTTACACTATTATCTAAAACTGATAAACTACTAAATCTACTTAGGGATTGTTAGCCTCTTGTTGATAAATTATATTAATAACAAAGTAATTAACAGAAAAAAACAATGATAAACATTATGTAAAAATGTAGAAATAATAAAAATTGTAAACACTTATACAAGAAAGACAAAGTTCCAAAACCCTCTGTTAATAAAGTGGTATTGTAATCAACTGGCAAAAAATCCATCACATCTTCAATTCCCAGTCAACACAAATATTAACCTTGATTGATCCTGGATCAAATATCCAAATGTGTTTCTTTGCACTATTTCTTATCAATTGCTGATTAATTAAATACATTAGGTCCAATCTCCAAAGGCAAACTATCTTCCCCCCAAATTCCAGATAAGATTGTTCCTCAATTAAATGTATTAAATCTGATTCTCGCCCCTTAATGATAAACCATTTGCCACTTGTCAACCCAAAGGGTTCTCTGCTAATATATACAGGTACAGTGTTAAATTTCTGAGAGGTGTATGGGGTCAACTCTAATTTCTGCTTGGGGCCCAAACTCTATTATTTCTAAGTCTATGTTTCTTGCTGTACAGTTTACAGCTGGGGAATCACATTTCTTCTCCAACATCTGTATTGCTTCCGTGTTTGTATTTCTTCCAATGGATCTGCAATTTTGGAAACGAATTCTTGTAAATTTAAAAGATGTAATGTCTATTTTTTATAATATTTTGCACAAATATTAAAAGTTCATCAGAGCTTTTTTTAAAAGAACCAGGTAAGGCTTGCATGTTGATAACTAAAGCCTCCCCCCTTCAGATATCAGCCCCTCCTTTTCTCTATAATCAGGTCTTGTTGGCTCAAAGCAGGGAGGAAGCAAGGAGGCAGTGAAAAAGACAGAATATTTTCTGGCCATTTGATCCAAATGCTTTTGCAAATTAATAGACTACAAATCTAAAATCAGGTGCTATTTCCCTAGGGAAGACAGAACTTAATAAAAACAGTCAAATAAATCAGAGAAGGAAAACAGAAAACATCCAGCAGGGGTTGAAATAAATCAATATTCAACCAGTCAATTAACCTTTAGAGATAAGAAGCAAAAGTTCAAAAGGTGAAAATTAAAAGCCCCAGAAGATTATCACTGAAGGAATGTAACAGGCCCTGACTCTCCAGCCACTCACTTACAAGAAGTTTCAATCTTCAAGATTCCCTCTCCTGAGTGGTCTGTAGCTGTCCCAAGAGTCATCTCTGGTCTTGGTCCTGGGAGCAAAGCTGCCAAAAAAACAGCTCTGGCAGTCTTACGCAACAGATCCTGAGTGAGAGAAAGAAGAAAAGATCTCACTTACAGCAGCCATTGGGGGAGAAACCTCCAATGCTTTTTTTAACGTGCAAGAGTCATTTGCTAGCCTTCGTGGTAATATTACAGCGAATATTTGCCAATTTCTGGTAATTGGGAGCTGCTCCAAGTGGATCTGATACGGGATACGGATTGTTTTAGCATTTTATAAAATGAATTCAGTACAAAGATCTTCTTGATGATATTCTTAAGTTTAAGAATGTTCTCCATTAGTACACAATTCAGTGAGGACAAATTGTACCTGATAAATTTTCTAGACACACAATATTTGTTTGGAGACTCGTTTTTTTATGAACTACAATTCTCTCTTTCCCTTTTGTGCTCTAGCTTTTAAATAAAGTATACAGTTATCTTGGAACAGGTATTATTTATTGTACTTTCTTTTGCTCTAAATTTCAGCGTTCTTAGTTTTCTTTATATAAGTTTATTGATGTGTTCATTTTTTTTCTGGAATAGGTGTGCTAGTTTGGGTGTATGCATTTTTAAGGAGCAGACATGTCAGTGTCTTCATCTTTTCTGCAAAAAACCCAGCACATTTATGGTGTATGAACTGCTGTACTTTGAAGTTGCAACTGAAATTGAGTAAAATGAAGCTGACATTGATATAAAGAAATAAGAACCAGGCACAAATTTAATTAAAACCTAGGTCTTACAATCTTGTATCTGCAAAAACTGTGACAATCATGGAATAAAGGCTTCTAAATAGAGATATCTAGCATTGTAAGTCCAAGAATTAAAAATATTTCTTAAAAAATCTCAAGTAGTGTTCTATCAAGGTTTGTATTTTAATAGTCCTATTTACGTTTCAGAATCCTTGGCCCAACTGCTGGGAGTTTTTCCCAATCCCCCTTATTTTGAAGCAGTCAATGTCTCTTTCTAGAAAGTATGAAGCCAAAGACAAGCTTGAGCTATCTCCTCTAGTCTATTGTGGAGATAGTGGCTCCTCCAAATTCTAAACATGATCTTCAGTCTCAGTTCTTTTCTGAAAAAGCTAGTAGAATTTGCTTTTAACCTTGTGAGTCAGAGGAATAGTATATGATCAGTCTAAAATGTTCTGAGAACTGCAAATTTGAAGCTGGTCAAGACCAAACCCATGTTCTTTGTTCCTGTAAACAGAATGAGAACCAAATCCCTGGAAAGCATTGATATGTCTTATTCTAACTTTTTAATTATTACATTCTTAAGAAGGCGTGAACAAGGGCAAAAATTTAGAATTACTGCTTTTGCTGACTTACCCCTTTAGGTAAAATCCCAGACTGAGTTGAGAAAGACTCCCGTGTCTGAAGTCAGAAAAACACCAGTAACTCAGTCTCCAAACCAGTCTAGCAACTCCCAGTTCATCCCCATCCATCACCCAGGAGCTTTCCCTCCTCTTCCCAGCCGGCCAGGTAAAAATGCTATTTCTCTAAACTAATTTTGACTTGTTGTAAACTGATGGAATAGACTATTGATGTCTTCCATATACCTACCTTTCTTAATTTAAAGGGGAAAGGGGCAGGAGGGAGAGAATGGATGTAGGCGTATATACTGCCTGTGAATAAGTAAATGCATTGTTAAATGGAATTAACAATTATATTATTTTTTATATTATTCATATTATTTATAGAAAGTAGGCATAATAATTACATGTGTAATTTATGTGGTATTTACCAGGCATCAGGCTTTCCACAGTGTCTTTTTTTTTGTTTACACACACACACACGTACACACGAAGCATCCCCTAGGATGTTAGAGCTTTCCTAGAATTTTCCTCCAGCAAAGTGAGAGTATACCTGCACGCAAGCTTAATGGCACAAACTTCATTCCGCAAATACTCCTTCAGCACATAAGAATGGAATGAATCAATCCATCTCTATGATGGAATGCCGAAAGATATGAGAGCTTTGCTTTACAGAGATTCTCTTTAGCTAGTAAGATCAGAGAGGTGAACAAAGAGCCAGTCACAATCTGTCTCGGGGGGGGGGGGTAATCTTGAAGAAGAGGCAGGAAGTAGCCAAGATTTCTTTTATTAAAATGTGTACTTCCTTTCTTTCAAGGCTTCCCACCTCCTGCCTACGTTATTCCTCCTCCTGTGGCTTTCTCCATGAGCTCAGGATATACTTTCCCAGGTGGTGTTTCTGTCCCAGGAACCTTTCTTCAGCCTGCAGCTCATTCACCTGCAGGAAATCAGGTGCAAGCTGGGAAGCAATCCCACATTCCTTACAGCCAGCAGCGGCCCTCTGGACCAGGCCCAATGAACCAGGGACCTCAACAGACTCCACCCCCTTCTCAGCAGCCCCTTGCATCCATACCAGCTCAGGCAACAACCCCTGCAAGCCAGCTACAGGTCCAGGCTCTCGCCCAGCAGCAGCAGCAGCAACAGTCCCCAACAAAAGTTGTGCAGGCATTAGGGAAGAGTCCTCCACACCACTCTGGATTCCAGCAGGTGAGCTTCTGCTAGCTTTGAGAGATGAGAGGGTGTTAGAGCTCCACACTTTGTAAGTTTTGTACTCAAATGATACAAGAAATCCAACTTGAATTGCAATACTTGCCTTTTTGTAAATGTTATAATGGCTTTTTTCCACTAAAGGAAAAAAGGAATTTGCAAGTTCTTTGGGAAAGAGCCCAACAAAACATGGTCAACAAGATAGGAGTGTAGTTAAAGGCCAAAAACAGAGGAATGTCAGAATGGATATTTATTAATGATCAAATGTCTCTTTTCTAGGCGAGTGGAATCTGAGTTGTCAGAATAGTTCAGATTATAGTTGATAAAACTTTTGCTACTGCTTCTTCTCAAGTATGGCATGACCAGCCTTATAAGTGATGGTTTGGTATTATTGAAAGATTGATTAAACATTTGAAGGATTGCAACTTAAAATCCACTATTCCAGAGCTGCGACATTGTCTTCATTGAAAGATGAGAAATTATTAATGAATGAATCTTAATGTCAAAATGCAAGCCTTATAGTCTGTCTCTGTTAAAAGGTTTCTTTAACTTTTCTCTGCTTGTGAGGTCTGAAAATTTTAATCTCAAAAGGAAATCGTAAACTTTGGGAGTTTGCTTTGTAGAATTGGATGTGCAGTTCTGCCTAACATGCTCTGCATTGAATATACTGTATTTTTATAATAAAGTAATACATTCAGTGTATACCATATGCATGGAGAGGAGCAAAAGTATTCTTTTTTGTTATCCTATAATGCTTGAAGTATCAACCCTGTTGTTTAATTCTGAATCAGAGCATCACTTTCAGTTTGTTCTGTTGGTTATATGGTTACTTGCTGGATTCTAAAACCAATCTCTTATTCAAAGGGTCTGTATTACCGATAAGACTGAATGCTGGCCTATTTACTCTTAGTATCCCCAGGGAGACTCCTCCAAGCAGCTATGGAACCCCTCTCAGGTTCAAGGCCCATTGGGGAAGATCATGCCTGTGAAGCAGCCGTACTATCTTCAGGGCCAGGATCCTGTGAAACTCTTTGAACACTCCTTGCAGCCTCCCCTTCTGCAACAACAGCAGCCCCTGGAGAAGAAAATGAAGCCTTTCCCTATGGAGCCATATAACCAGAATCCCTCAGAGGTCAAGATGCCAGAATTTTACTGGGACTCCTATGGTATGGCTGATAACCGTGTTGTGATGGCACAACAACAAGCCAACATGGACCGCAGAGGGAAACGTCAGCAAGGAATCTTCCGCCCAGAGCAGGACCCAATGCCAAGGATGGGTTTTGAGGTAAACTAAGAGTTGATCACAGAATATAAGCGGTAGTTTCCTTTAGACCCAAATGGAGACTTTCTGATGACTTATCAGAGTAAATGTGTAGGCCAGTCGTGTCTTCCTATGGTGTTTTGCTTGGCATCCATTTCAATGAATCTATATTTCTGGCTCAATGGTTTGACAGTTCTTATAAAGAGTTGACTGGCAGGGTGTTCATGAAACCAGAATAAACCCAGATTGCTTTGTTTTAAGCTCAGAACAAAACAATCTCACTTAGAACACTCCATTGGAATATTTCAGGCATACTGTGTTCCAGTGGAGCAAACATAATGTTTCTTGTATTCTGTATGAAGGCACTCAGCGGCTAAGACGTTGAGCTTGTCGATCAGAAGGTCTGTCGATCTCTAGCACCGAATAATGGAGTGAGCTTCTGTTACTTGCCCTTGCCAACCTAGCAATTCAAAAGCATATAAAAACGTAAGTAGAAAAATAGGGATCACTTCAGTAGGAAGGTAAAGCGCTCCGTGCACCTTAGACGTTCATTCATGCCGGCCACATGACCACGGGGACGTCTTTGGACAGCGCTGGCTCTTCGGCTTAGAAACGGAGATGAGTTGTGTCCCCACAGTCGGACACAACTCGCACGCATGTGTGGGGGGAACCCTTTATCTTTTTTTATGAAGGCACAGTGCACAATAAAACCAAAGCTATTAGGATAATTTCAGAACAATTCAATAAAATCAGCTCAGAATTCAAGAAATATTTATATTAAAATAACCAGCAGAATAGTATCCTTAAAACTATGCTTTAGGATAGGATAGTGTATGTATGTATGTAATGGTATGTGGGAATGATCTTGGGAGATGGTGAAGAGACAAAGCCAAGGGAACAGATAGAAGTAGGAATATCAGTGGGTTCGCTGACTCAGAAGAGACCCTCCCTAATTCTTGGCAGTAAAGGATGGGGGAGAAATATACTTTCAGATGTGCAAGATTCTGTTTATTTAACTTACAATAAAGTAGAATTAGTTTATCTGTCCCATGTTTCCTATCTGGTCTACTTCTTCAGGCTGACAATATACTGTACATCCATAATAATTCAAAATATATGTTAAATAAAAGGAGGATGGAACAATCACTAATCAAATAATATACAATGATTGAAAAGGCTGTGAGATTTCCACAATGACAAAGGAATTTGAATTAAATCCCTAAGGGCCACAACTTGGAGATTATAATCTTGGACCGAGTATCCAAAAGAAGGCCCTGATCAAAGAATGCAAAGAGCAGTCAGAGTTGTATTGAGAAATAAGGCAAGCAGATATTGACGAGTTTGTGATGAAAGGATTCTAAATCAGGGCACCAGTGGTTTCTGCGGGACTCTGACTCATGTGCCCAGGGAAACTTACTAATTATCAGTCAGCAAACAAGAAATATCAATAGATTTACTTCTGCACAGACTCTCAGCAACAGAAAAAATATACTTTTTTGCTATTAGTTTGTAACTTTTTCCCAATACACATGCATATGTTTATGTATTTGGCAACAGTTCTCTAAAAGTCATATGTAAGTATCTAGCTGTTACACAGTTCCCTTTTAGTAAGCAATGTTATGCAAAGAACAGAAAGGGAGTATAATAAAGGAACCACAAATACACACTATTTCTTTCGATCATCTTTTGTTCTTTAAACTTCACTTACTTTTGAGGATCTTATCAATTCTACCCAAATTATTGGTGTTCTCCTTCCTTTTGACCTATTCACTTTTCATATATTTGTTCTGTGATTCTGTCCTCATTCATTCTCATTGTCACCAGGCCAGTTCAATGTGCTGCTTTCAGTGTTTCTACTTTTGCACTCAACACTCATTAATTTAACACCCATTCAGTCAGCACTCACCCACACTTCTTAAATAATCTATGCCCACTAAATTCAGTGTTGAGTTCCCTGCGGACATGCCCAACTCTTACTACAAGTGAATGGACAGAAGAACACTCGGCCATTTCTGCTTCTTTTGATAAACATTAATTGCTTTTGACAGATACCTGTTGAGACGGGTAGCTATAGAAATGAAATAAATAAATACTTAGTATCTCAGAATCAGAATTTATTGGCCAAGTGTGTCTGAATACACAAGAAATTTGTCTCCGGTGTACATGCTCTACACCTACATACATACAATAAACAAACTGTAATTACAATCATAAGATTCATTCATAATCATAAAGTACATTCATCTTGTCATGTACATATAAGCTGCAATCAACAAACTGATCTGTTTACTTGCATTTATATGCCTTGACATTTTTTCATCCATTTTCACATCACATATATTCATAAGTACACATAAATCAATCTATTTGCTCTAGGTTTGCCATTTATGTATAACTTGACATTTTTTACTCTTGTTTTTCCTGTCAGATTTGAATGTTTGCTACATTAACATTCAGATCTATACTCCTTAATTCTCAGCACGCCATTAGTGTTCTCTTCTAACAGCATTGCATTCTCTGCATACAAAAGTACACACCCTGTTTCTTCAAAAATAAGATCTAACTGGAAAATAAGCCCTAGCATGATTTTTCAGGATGCTCATGATATAAGACCTACCCTCAAAATAAGTCTCAGTTAAGATCATCAGCCAGACATACATAGTACTGTATTTCCCCGAAAATAAGGCCTAACTGGAAAATAAGCCCTAATGCCTCTTTTGGAGCAAAAATTAATATAAGACCTTATTTTTGGGAAAACACAGTATATATCCACATCCTTAACCAATATATCTCTAATGGCATATATCGTATACATTTATTCATAAATCCATGAAATAACCAAGAGGACCTCATGCATTTTTCTTCTTATTCCCTTTTCAATGTTGAACCATTCTCATGAATGCTTTACTTTCATCCTACACAGCTCTTTAGTGTATTCAGCATCCAATCTGTAACTCTATATTTGTGCCAAACATTTCATAATTGAGACCTCATGATACACTGTCTGCAAGTCAAACTGCAGTAAAGTATCTTTCATATATTTTTTTCAGATAAATGTACAGCAAAAGCAAACAAATAAAAGAATAAACTTTGAAAATTCAATTTTGCAAGGTTGTATGCAGTGACAGGCACATTAAACACCTGTCTGTCTGCCCATCTTGTCTAACCATTTGTCTGAAATAGATAAAACAACAGTGAAGTGATGATATAGAAGTGGAAAAACCACGATGGTCTGCAAAGATTGCAAGATATCAAGAGACAGGGTGGTATAAATTAGTTTTGACTGCCTTTTCTCCTCTTAAACAATTCTTTCATTTTTTTCAAGTTATGATTTTTGCTGCTTTTTTGGTACTCTGGGTAATGTTGAATATACCACAAGGGAATTGTGTGATAGCTACTGTATATATATGTGTGTGCGGAAGAAAACGTTTAACATATTACATTGTAACCCCTTGATCTAATTTTCCCGTAGCAAAGATTTTACAGAATGGTGATCAACTTTTCTGCCAAACAGTAGCAGCATGTGATCAACTGACTTTCCCCTCCCGCCCCTTCATTGGGACCAGCCAATGAATGCAGGGATGGTATTTTGCCTGCTGTCTTAGTGGCTGATGGAGTATACTTTGCCTATTTGTAGAAAAGCAGAACTTTCTGCCAGGTCCAGTAATTCTGGGGGAAGGCAGACAGAACAAAGTCTCTGCACATTTTATTGCACAGAATAAGAAATCTGAGAATTGGAAAGCAACTTACTCTAGTTATCAGAGTAAGGGATAGTTGATCAGTGCAATGGTTTAGGCAGGCTTTGCACCATTTCCCCCTCTCTGGTTTTTTTTTCCAGGGCATATTGTGTACATATGCATACATTACGATATATAAAGAAATAACTAGCAACATCATAAGATACTATTACTTGTAGTGTGATACTTGATATCCAACATGAGTTTTTTAAAACTTAAAATGTCACAAGAGGAAAGGAATGAGTCATTATCTGGTGCCAAATTCTAAAGTCCAAGTTGGGCATGGATTTCTTCCAGATTTTTCCAGTTAAACACAATTTATTTATTCTCAAGCTTTATCAGTGTAAGATAGTATAAATCAATATTTAAATAGTTGGATACTCCCTAAATGTAGATAAAGCAAACACAATTCTCTTTTCTGTTGTTATTCTCTGACTTTGTCAGGGAAATTTTAAGTAGAAACACACATATGTTAAGTTAAGATGACACTCCAGTAGATAATGTAATAGAACTAAAACTCTGAAAAATAGTTATAACCCGTTAATGGTTATTTTGAAAACTTTGAATAAAAGTTCATACCTACCTTGTCTACACTTCCACATTAGTGATTCATTGCAGGGTAGAACTGCTTAAAACCAAGAAAACTAGGTGAGCTAATCCCCCTGCCTTTATATTTATTTATTTATTTATTTATCTATCTACCTGCCAATCAGTCAAATGTATAGAGTTGCCCATCTCGCCAAAAGCAACTCTAGATGATGCACAACACTCAGATTAAATAAATAAATAAAAACAAATTTAAAAATCCATATTAATAATTATCCTTAACGTGGAAAATAGGAAAAGGAGGATAAAAATGGCCACCTCTGCAATGGAGCCATCTGAGTAAGTCTCTTGTAACCCCAGGCCTGGCAACATAGCCTTATTTTAAGGGCTTAACAAAAGGTATGGAGCTAATCTAAATTCAGAGGAATATCATCGAGAATAGTGTGTGCAGGGAAATAATCAGTACAAAATCCCTTCTAAAAAAGTAATTATCGTATTTTTCGGCCTATAGGACGCTCCGAATCGTAGGACGCGGGGCATTTCCGATGTCCCGCGGAGCAATTTCCCCCGCCCCCCGCGGGGTGCCGGGAACGCTCCAGTCCAAGCAGCGGGGTGACTCCCCCGCTGCAGAGATTTC
>JANHFO010007786.1:5083-16010 GCA_032468095.1 Pareas carinatus
GTAGATATTTGCCACTATTGCAAATTTCAGGGAATATAAATTAATTCTAAGATCTAATCTTCTGTATAGGGTTTAAGCTAAACCAAAATTTTAATTTCATACTGCAAGGGACTGATGGTGGTGGAAGGTGGAAGTGAACACCTCCTATAACACAGCAGTATCCCAAACCAAGATGCTTTGAGAGCATAGAAGGGCATTAGGGCAACAGAAAGTGTATGGATTTGGGAACTTACAAAAATACTGCTCTTAAAATGGACATGTCACAGCACGTAATGAACATGGATTAACCACAAGGAGTTCCTGTAAAGTCTGCAATATATAAATGTTGCAAATAAATAAATAAGTCAATTTCCTCTATTTTTATTCTCAACCCAGGGTTTAATACAGGATCTTCCTCTTATATATCCATCACATTTTTAAAATATATATGAAACTGTGCTTTAATAATCCATCTTTTCTGGAAAATTGAGGGGTTTTTTTAATCCTGGAACTTAAAATAACTTTGGTGTCCAATTCATTTAATTCATTAGATGACATTAAGAACGATTTAAGTTTCTTTTTAAATCTAAACCTGTAAGCCACCCAGTGTCACCTTGCGGTAAGATGGGCAGAAAAAAATTTAATAAACAAATAAATGAAAAATACTTGCTGAGTCAATTATTTTAAAAGTAATTTTCTATTTTAGAACCATCCACAGTACTAAAAAGGCTAATAATTATATCTAAGTATCACAGTCATAGACTGGTCACAGCAAAAATGTAATATTTAATTTAATCTAATGGTTTTGACTCATGCATCCTTCTGGGTCTTAGATAAATTTTTAGAATTCATTGGTGTAAGTTTCCTACACTAAAAAACTAAAAGACTTTAAAATGTACAGTAGAAATGAAATGGCCTCTGTCACTTTCTCTCAAGCAAAAGTTCAACTAATACACAATGCTTAAATAATTTGGGGTCAATCTTTGGTCATGTTTTTGTCTCTGAAACAGTATCACTTTCATAAACAAGACTCCAGTGACCTCCTTTGAGGTCACTCAAAATGTAAGCCAACTCTTACAGTTGGACCTTCTCAAGAACATTTCCATCCAGATTTTCATGAGACATTCAGTCTATAGTATATATATTGTTCAGAGAAACACAGACCTGGATTTATCTTTTTATTATTATTAATATATCTCAATGGCCTGGAACACTGACCTCTTCGCTAAATCCTCCCACTCTCTTTGGCCTCCCTTATTACATTCCTTTTGTGTGCTTTGCCAGTTGAGTTTTTTTTCTTCCTGAAGTTTAGGCATTCACTATTTTCATTTTCTCAAAATCTATCCTTGTCCCTTGTACCTTATAATTCTGCAGTCTACAACAGCATAAAAAACCCCAAAATATATTGTATCATATTCTGTAGGTATAGAATGTCTCTCTAAAGTATCAAGCCAAATTATTACCAAATAAAACTATATTATTTGGATACCATGCTAAAGAAATTCTATTTCAAGAAGACATTTTTACCACTACAGATGGCCAGTAAACCTGCCTGTTACCAAGCACTGAAACTGTGTTTTTCAAAAATTTTGCTCACTGAAAAACTGTTGGTGATTATGATACACCCCTTGGAACTGAACATAAATATAATTCCATAGTGACTGTATCACATAGGAATCTGCGAAATTATGAAATTAACTTTTAATGAACATAATGTATTTAATCATATAATGTTTCTGACATGCTGTATGAGTTCAACAGGGTCAGAAGTGTTTTGCTGCTGATTTTCATTTGTTCTCAGTACCAGATTCATCTTTCTGCAGAGTCCAGCAACAGACAGCCATCACTGATGGATTCTAGTTGCCCTGATAATGTTTTTCCATTGTCGCAACATCCTGATTGCATCTAGATTCATTGTCCTGAATGTTGTAAGACATTTGTCAGTCAGTTGAATGTAGTTTGGTGAATCCTGAATACAATGGACACTAGAAAACATGAAATTGCCATGACTCTGCTCACTTAACCTGTTGCTCACAATGTTTAAAGTAACTTTTAGCAGCCTGGGTGGTTTACATGGCAATATTTTTTATAAGTGGTTTGCTACTGCCTTCTTCCCAAGATGAAGAGAGTGACTGGTCCACGGTCACTCATTTGGCTTCAAATTTCAGGTTTTTAGCCTTGTGCTTTTAACCACTAAATCAAACTGGTTCTCACAGAATTTATACAGACTGACCAAATTCTCTAAGGACAATAAAAGTAAAAAAAGGGAAAGGGAGAGAAAATATTTAGGATTAAAATTCCTTAAAAGAAATAAAACAATAATTGTCATCTTAAAATACCTAAAGCCAGAGATGAATCAGAATCCATGTAAAGTAATTTGTGAGATTAAAAGAGAAAATTAAATTACACCTGATGAATATACTTTATAGTTATGACATGAAATGCTTTGTGACATGATGATTGTACTTCATAACATGATGACATGATGAATATAGTTTATGATTATGAATGCACCTAATATGTACACAACATGATGAATGTATCTTATGATAATGAATGTATTTTAGGATTGTAACCATTGTTTGTCAATTATAGCCTTACGATTGCAACCACAGTTTGTCAATTGTAGCCTGTATGTAAGTATTGAGCGTGTACACCGGAGACAAATTCCTTGTGTGTTCAGACACACTTGGTCAATAAATTCTATTCTATTCTATTCTATTCTATTCTATTCTATTCTATTCCTACAGTAAGTGGGAGCTCACAGGGGATGCAGTCCTTCACAAGCTTTTCTTACCCATAACATTTCCTTCTTACACTGAACAAGTACCCAACTCATATATTTTAGGATACCACACAAATAATTTTTGTGAGCATCATAGGAAAAAATACAATGAAGAAAGAATCCATAGATGCACCATAAGAAAAACACTGGACATATTCCTGAAAGTTACCTGAGACTCATAAACATCTGTAGAATACCTGGTTTGCAAATAGCATTCATGGAGAAAAAGCCTTGCAGATACAGATCTCATTTGTATGTTTAAAAGCAGCTATAGATAGAGTCAAGGTAACCATTCTAATTATATCAATCCATTCAGCAGCACTGAAATGCAAGGAATTGTTCCATAGTGATTATGCAGTGCGCCCACCCCCAAGATACTTAGAATTCCTCATATTAGACAATAAACACTTAAATAGTCCCATTGACATCAGGGCATGTCAATAATTCAGCGTATTAGTTGGATGCAAATACTACACAATAAGGTTTTGCAGGGAAGAGGGGTTACAAACTGTAATTGGGAATGCCAGAGCAAATGGGGCTCTATCTTTTGACTGAGCCCATTGTTGAACTCCAGCCTGAACCTCCGACCTCTTACTTTGCAGACACACAATAGGCTTTGATATGAGATGGTGGGAAACGGGTTTAGAAGCTCATTTCACATTCAGCTGCAATTCATCAGCTTGGCTGGGACTTCTAGCAGCTTTAATAACCACTGCAATGGATGGTTAAATCAATTTGTGATGGTGACAGCATGGCTGGCCTCTAGACTGTAACAATCCAGGATTACAACTGGCAGAAAGGGCCCTGTTATTCAGATGTGCCTGGTTTCTTCTCAGCATTGAGTGGGAAGAACAGCAGGACAAAGTCTTTCACAGAGTAAGTTCTATGGAATGTATACATTCACTACAGTTGACTACACACTGCCACAGACACTTTGGGAAATGCTAGAGAGCATTTTAATAAGGCATTGTTAAAAAGATAGAGAGCTATAGCTTTAGTCAGCTTTAGAACTATAGCAATAGTTATAGTAAAGTTTATAGCAATATTTATAGATATAGATAGGTATGAAATCTTTTACTGTAGACTGGCTGAAACAGAAGAAAAATGTCATTCTGGACTGAGTGGGTGGTCTCTGTTCTTGAATCTCTTATTCTCCCAGCAATAATATGAGGATTTTTTTTTAAAAAAAGTATTGAATTTAGGGCACTGCAGTAGGAAGCCAGCAATAGAAAGTAGATGAAAAATAAATAAATATTCGCTTTTCACAGTACCAAATGGACAAGGAAGCATTGCTCCCTCTTCTGTTTCTTGGAACAAAAGAACAATTTATTTACAAAATGATGTATTTTAAAAGGTATCACTACTTTTCATGTTGTGATTAGTTTGTGTTAAGAATAGAGTCCAAATGGACTGTATCACACATATTGTTTGTTCATCCACCAAATACAAGATATCTGTTGGTTTTGACATGCATGCATATATACCCATGAAATTATTACCTTTCAGGGTGAACAATATTTTTTCAAAGTCCCCCCAAAAAAGGAAAGGAGGGAGGGAGGTGGAATATCCGAACAAAATATAATGATAAACAATTCGCTATGGCTGTCCATATTTTACTATTTTTACAATCATTCTTGTTTCCACAGTATCCATATGTTGATTCATACATTGTCTTTTCTTATTCTCACCTTTGCTTTTTGGGGGGATTTCAGCAATTTTAAGTAACCACAGTCTTTTCCAACTTTCCTTTCTTTTCAAAAAATTTAAAGTTCCTCATACATATTTTTTATTTATTTATTTAATTGAATTTATATACCGCCCTTTTCCCCGAAGAAACTCAGGGCGGTGAACAGCCATAAAAATACAACAAAGTGACAAGACATATACACAAAAACAAGACCGAATTTAAAAACCAATTAAAAAGCAATATAAATAGGCTGACCATCCAAATTTTAAAACCAATTTAAAACTAACCATGGCGGGATTGCAGCCTCAATGGATTCAGGAACAAAAGAATCAGAAAAATTATACCCTATTCTTTTAACCTTCATACCACAATAAGCTCTAAAGTTGCAGTTCTGAATCTCTCACCTCTTAAAGGAGAATTGAATTGCCCTTCCAGTTGCTCGGTCTTGATAAGCCCCAGGAAACTGTAAATATCGAATCACCACCTTGGAATTTAAAGTGAGGTTGGTGTGAGGGAGACAGTTGCCTTCTTGGCTATATTTTTGAGCCTCTCAAATCCTATCTTTCATTGGGCACAAGGTGCTAAGTTAGATCGAGAAGACATAATTCTTCAACTGAAGCCAGAAAGATAATACCAATTCTGTGGGGTCCTTGGTGCTCTCTGAACTTGGTTGTTTTCTTGCATTTTTTTACTCAACTAGCTAACATCAACAGTGCTATTGAGTGTGGAAATCACTTGTGTTTATATATAGCAGCATGCTCTGCCAGTACTCTCTGTGTGTGTGTGTGTGTGTGTGTGAGAGAGAGAGAGAGAGAGAGAGAGAGATCTTGATTAGGGTATTTTCTGCTTGATTGTTTGTCTGGCGTTAATCCCTGCTTATTGGTATCAGCTGTTATAATATATTCTGGTCTTTTTATTTCTTTTTAGCTTTCTATCAGTGTGTAAAGGTGCTTTATCTCTGTGTGTCTGTTGATGACTGATAGTCTATTTGTCTAATGACAGACTCCACTCCCGGGCAAGCTGCTATACATAAATAGGCTGCAAACCCCACCGTCACATACACTGATTATGTTCCCTAGTTGGGTCATGAAACATCTGCAAGAAAGCCCTCAAGCTCGGAGAGTACCAAGGACCCTACGGCTCAACCCCGAGCTACAAATATTCTACACATACCGGTTCTTCTGTATTTTTTACAATCATCCTACATTTCCCCTTTAATACAAGAGCTCAAACTTGATTAAATGTTCTTTTTTTTTGTCTAATGCATCCCACTCCTGTTATTTGCACTTGTTTTTAATCCTTTAACTAAGAAAATCCCCAGCCATTCTATCTTTTTTCTGCTTCTCAGAAGTCCTCTGGCTATAGTTACATTTCAGTCATGCTTGATGTGCCACAATTTGACTTTTTGTTCTTTCTCGAGTTTTGAAGAGGAAACTTTCTAAATTAATCCTCATATATTTCTGTGTATTTGGTCTTCTCTGTGCAGGATTTTCAGACGGAGAAACTGAGGCAGTGAAAAATGCATTTCCCTCTCAGACTAAGTCACCTTTAGGGAAAATCTCTAGCACAAAGCAATTATTCCTGGGCACCTAAAGCAGGGTGAAGGAATGAGTCATTTTGACGCCTTTTTTGTGTCTTTGATTTTTTTCCTGACAAATGTTATTGAAAGGCCTAAACAAAAACTTATGCTTTTTAATTAAAATAAAGTTAGTGGGAAAAAGTACTACCTGACTCCAGATTTTTTTTTTTTATCTTAAAGGAGGAACAGATGAATCTCTGGAGTCTGAGGTAAATTAGTGACTGCTAGTAACAATAGTGGCATGAAACAGGCTTATTTCTCCAGATAAACAACAGACTGAGATGTTCCATTTTTGGTCTAGGCTTAATGGAAGATCCTGGCTGGCCACGATGAGAAACTGGCTGTTAAATCGGTTTTTTTGTCAATTTAGGCTCCTTTTTGGGAACGTTGAAGTTACACAGAAACAACCACAAAATTTTTTCAGATACTTCATTTTATTCTTCACATTCTTAAAGGCTACGTAATCCAGCTTTCATAAATACACAGCAAATAACTTTTTTCATGCATAGTTTTGCAAAGTCCACTTTGGAGATACAGGAGAGAGTGTCTTATGATCATTTTAAAAAAAATCAGTGTCTTCCTTTTCCGACTGCATCAAATGTTTCTTTGTGAAATAAAATTCAGGGGGAAATACCTGCTCCCCGCAGTGGTGTTTTTGTCGCAATCCCCTACTTGCGTTTTTTGCTCCTGTGTCTTGCCAAAGAAACTAAGCTTTGGTGTATATTAGAGAGTCCAATTTGGCAGCTTTAAGACCTGTGGTCTTTAACTCCCAGAATTCTCTAGCTAGCATACCTTGGGCAACCTGTAGATGGGAGGACTTCAACTCCCAGAATTCTCTAGCCAGCATATCATGGCAACTTGTCAAATGGCTGGCTGAGGAATTCTGGGAGTTGAAGTCCACAGGTCTTAAACTTTCCAAGATTGGACACCTCTGCTCTATGCAGGTAATCCTCGATTTACAACTGTTCGTTTAGTGACCGTTCAAAGTTACAATGGCACTGAAAAAAGTGACGTATGACCATTTTTCACACAACCATTACAGCATCTCCATGATCATGTGATCAAAATTCAGAAGCTTGGCCACTGACTCATATTTATGACGGTCACAGTGTCCCCGGGTCATGTGACCCCCTTGTGCGACCTGACAAGCAGAGTCAACGGGGAAGCCGGATTCATTTAACCCCACCGTGTTGCTAACTTAACAACTGCAGCTAGAGAGGTCACTCACTTATGTAATATTTCACTTAGCAACAGAAAATTTGGGTTCCGCTTGTGGTCATAAGTCGAGGACTACCGGATTTGCTCGAAAGACTGCATTTGGCAATCATTAAAAGAAGAGCATCTCTTCTCAAAATGGCTAAAATCTAGCTTGAGTTGATCAACTGTTGGGTGTGTCTCTATGACTCGCTTCGCACAAGAGGAGTTTTCTTGTGCAATCCCAATTCTATGTAACTGACATCTCACCCAGTAAGGATTAACTTCGCCAGGCTGTGATTTAACACTCATAACTGGGTACAGATGAATCCGTTATCTTGCTGACACATCCTGTAAAATTAACGGATTTACTGCCAATCAAGTCCATTTGAATATGACATATTCAGTATACATTTTCTTTTCTTTTAAAAGAAGATTGAAAACTAACAAGGACTCTCATATACTTGTTTATTTAACTTCTATCCTGCCTGTTATTTTTATAAATAACTCAAGGTGACAAACATACGTCGTCCTCCTGTTTTTATATAAAGAAAAGACAGGAAAGGAAAAAGAGAGAGAGAAACACCCAAACTGGAAAAAAAAATAGAAGTAGCTTCCAATTTTCTTTGCAGTGATTATAAATACAAATGCAACGTTATCTCTTAACTCTATAGTTGTTTGTTGTTGTTTTTTTTTAAAAAAACCCTCTTTATGATCTGTTTCTTCTAATCATCAAAATCATGTGCATTTTTAAAAAGCTTTTTCAATCCAACCCATTTTTTTTAACACAGAAATTCCTGGTGAAGCGGCCATCAGGAATACGGCTTAGGGTTCCATCGGTAACATTCCGATTTAATTCCTCTAATTTGCCACTCTGTGTACAGGTCATAAAACAAGATCTGTGCTCTTCTATGTAAATTCATACTGTAAGCAGGAAAAAAATAAAATCCAGTCTCTTCTTTCCGTGAAGTAAATGTTTGAGACACGAAGATGACCAGCTCAAAATGTTAAGATGTCTCCACCGTGAGCTGGATTTCACGAGTGGGTTGGATGCTGGAGAATTGTTTCTTCTGTCCCATAAGCATAACAACTTTTAAGTTTTAGTAAGGATAGAAAGTCATTTCAGCTCTAGATATTTTATTTCATCTTTAGGCTTTTCCTTTAAGAATTAATCCCTTCCGTTTGCATTTGTCAATTTCTTTTCCTTCTGTCGGGTGTTAAATTTTTTTTTTAAGTTCTCTTTGATCAGGTAGCATAATCATTTGGTGTAGGGCTTTAAACTCACCCAGCTGGTTAAATGTTAATTTCAGCTGTTTTGCGGCTTGAGCCCAAGTCGCTTTAATCCTTTACTTCTGGCTCATCTGTGGCTAAACGCTGCGAGCCCTCAGCACAGCTAGGCAGACCTCTTGGGGATTTTTTTCCCAATCTTGGGATGGTCACCACCGGCCCCGGGACTGCAGAATATCCTTCCTTCATTGCCTCTGTGGAGCAACTTAGGTTCAGTTCCAGGCATGGAACCGGACCGATCTACCTTGTGTCAGGCAGTTTGACTCAGTTCAGCTGGGGGAGCCTCCTGAGTTTGCTGCCTCACCACTGCACTGTCCACCGTAAGTCCCCAGAATTTGATTATTCTCAGAGACGCTTCGAACTGCAAGATGGACGGCAAATAAATTTAATGATGATGATAACTGGCAAAAGAATGCAAACATGGCCTCAATAGTGACAAGCGCCTTGGGTGCAATCCCAAAATTTCTGGAGCACCACTTGAATGCCATCGGCATTGACAAATTCACCATCGGTCAATTGCAAAAGGTAGATTTGCTTGCAACAGCTGACATTCTGCAACGAAATCTTTAAGCCCATCAAACACGCACATCTACCTATCCTAGGTCTTCGGGAGGGACTCTAATACATGGTCAAAAATGCCAAATCCAGGCTGAACACCTGGCTGACTGCGTGATGCATGATGAAACAACTGTCCTCTCTAATCATAAATTATCTTGACATAAATGCGTCGGACCTGCTATGTTAGGTTATCCAGAAGTCACACAAAGAGACTTCTTTATATCCACCACACAACTGCAGTCGGTACAAAAGCTTTTCTGGCATTTGGCTTTGATTTTAAAAACGTTAAAATCCTGCAATTTGTAGAATACCCTTGTCTGCGGATTCCAAAAAATAAGGCCGTAAGAAGCTGAAACGGATCCTTTCTGCCGCGGCTTCCGTGGCTCGTGGTTTCTCTTACAACTGATGACTTTGTGAAGCGTGGTTTTCAGAGAATGGCACAGCTTTAGGTCTCAACCGTCTGTAGCTGTTCGAGGTGATCCAACCGGGATAAAGAATCTGCACTCTCATTCCCAGGCTGGTTCCCGTTGATGGTACTTTCCGGTAAAGTTTTCTTGGTGTTTGACCTACACACGGGGAAAAGTAAAGTCAGAAAAAATAGCAAATTTGGTGCTGTCTGAGCTGGTTTGCTTGCTGGCAGACGTATCCCAGCTAGGTAACATCATCAGTGCGGGTGAGTGTGGGCTTTCCTGCCTGTTTATATATAATATCTTGGTCCTGGGACGGTGTTTGTCAATAGACAAATATTTATTAGTTTGTTTGTTTGTTTGTTTGTTTATTTATTTTCCGATTTATATACCGCCCTCCTCCCGAAGGACCCAGGGCGGTGTACAGCCATTTAAAACCACACATGACCATATTTTAAAACAATTTAAAATTAAATTAAACCTATTTGGGCTGCAAAATCCTTAAAAACCTTAAAATTTTAAACCCGGTGAACCCCCTAAAACCCTCTGTTATTCCTCCCCCCCCCATAAGGAACCGACTCTACTAAAAACCCTGGGGATCAGGCCAGCCCAGCCTGGATAAAGAGATGGGCCTTAAGGGTGCGGCGGAAGGCCCGGAGATCAGCTATCATACGAATCTCCGGAGGGAGCGCGTTCCATAAGGTTGGCGATGTCACAGAGAAGGCTCTACCAGTGGGGGCCACCAGCCAGCATTGTCTAGCTGACGGCACCTGGGCGAGCCCCATCCTATGGGAGCGCACTGATCTGTGGGAGGTAATGGTCGGCAACAGGCGTTGCTGCAGATACTCAGGCCCTATGCCATGGGGTGCTTAAAAGAATGTGATTAGCACCATTATGAAAATGGCCTGTACGATCTCTGATGCCCAACTAGGCCGGGCATCTTCCCTATAGGTCCCGACTCTCCACTAACCCCCGGTTCCTGACCCCTCCCCTTAAAACATTTCCCCAGCTACTTATTTAAAAAAAATCTCAGTCTTCCCTTGGCTGCGGACCATATCTCCAGGTTCCAGCACTGTTCCTCGAGATAGGCCCTTGATAACGTTGAGGGCCATTACTGCGAGAGGGGGGAATTCCGCAGTGCCTGGAGTTGAGCAGCAGTATACATAACAACATAAGAGATTTAAAACGGGGTGTGGGGAGGTGAGAAGGCAAGTCCAGGGCAGGTCTTTAGTCCACAACCTTGCATCTTGGTGGAGAGCTACTGTAGGACCATGATGGCTGGGTCCAACTTCGGGGATCTTCCTGGGGAGAAGTCATTTGAGTCCTGGAAGTCGCCCCCAAGGAAATGGCCTCCCCTTGTCGCCGACCAGCCCGGCAGGCCCAGCAGGCCTCAGTGAAATCAAGCCTCTGTGCCGGCAGGCCCAGCCAGCTTCATTGAAACTAGGTCTCCT
>JANHFO010007786.1:25902-41966 GCA_032468095.1 Pareas carinatus
GAATAGAATAGAATAGAATAGAATAGAATAGAATAGAATAGAATAGAATATAGAGGAGTGGAGTGGAGTGGAGTGGAGTAGAGCAGAGCAGAGCAGAGCAGAGCAGAGCGGAATACAAATAGGAATAGGGTGGAGTAGAGTACTTGTTTTCTTTTGCCAAATATAACTAATGCAAGGGAAAGGGTCACATAGCATTCCATTAAAAATATAGCACGCATACGTAGAAAGGGAGAATTATTTCAGCTTCACCAAAACAACATGTCTTTAGAGAATCTTTCTATAAATCAATTACACTAGTTCAAACCCGAACAAAAATTAGCTATTCAAAATGTGCCAGGATAAATTTTAACAATTAAACGTACAAGAAATACCTTCACCATAGCTAGCCCAAAGTATAAAAAAATAAGAATGCTGACCTATTAAACAAATCTAAGATATGATGCACGCAAATGATAAACTGCTAAACTGATTCTATGTGCGTAAATTTCCATATGAAGAAAAATAAGCTTTCTGAAGAATCAATGCTCAAAGCGTTGGAGCAGCTACCATCTTAGCATGGATGGGAAGCAAGAATAAGAATGTTGAACCTCAAGTATCTCATTGAACGGACCTTTTAGCAAGATCTATAGCCAAATTTTTCGGGAGTTCTTTCTCCATAAGCAAAAATGAACTTCTGAACTTAACACAATACACTGCAACAGGTAGCAAAGTATTCAACTCGCTTCTGTCCATCTCTCCAATGCTAACCCATTCACCTCTATTTTCAGCCACTAGAAAGGGGGGACTTTGAAGTAGTTGCCAGGGACAGTGGGCTAGAAACACCATTCATGGTTTGCCACAGTAGACAGACTTCTTGAACAGTCTGGGGAATCTGGGGCAGTCTCATATTTGGTATTATCTGGACTACATAGATGTACTCATAAACAATCCAGTATACTGTAAGTCAGCCTCACTAGGTAGACCAGACCAGCAAATCAACTCCACAGGCAGGAATTTATATCTCAATACTCTAACTGAGATTGACTGTAATAACAGGATCTTGCTAAGTCTGATTATGATGTTCCGTCTGATTATGATGTTCCTCTTCTTCCCACCATTGAATTAGGGAGTTATATTATGTTTTTTCTAAGACAACTCAGAAAGCTTAGACTGTCCAAGAAACTGTTGACACAATTCTACAAAGGAATCATTGAGTCGGTTATCTGCACTGCAATTACTGTCTGGTTTGGCACTGCAACCAAACAAGATAAACACAAACTTCAAAAGATAATTAAAACTGCAGAAAAAATAATTGCAACAAATCTTCCCTCCATTGAAGAACCATACACTGCATGAGCCAAAAAGAGAGCTGTAAAAATAATTATCGACCCCTCACACCCTGGACATAATCTGTTTCAACTTCTTCCTTCTGGACACCAATACAGGGCATTGCAAACCAAAACAACTAGTCATAAGGACAGTTTCTTCCCCCATGCCATCAATCTGCTAAACAATTAGCTTCGCAACACTGTTAAATTACCTAGTAGAAATATATCATTATTACCCTTCTCATCTTTCCTATTACTTACTACCTATTACCGATTCTCCTATTTGTATGACAATAACTGTTGCTTACATCTTAAAATATATAATTGTCGTGTCTTTTAGTATCTTAGTTTGACTTGTAGATTGATTACTAGTATTCTATAACTGTTTAATATAGAATGTCCCAAATATTTTTTTAAAGAACTGTATGGCATGATGAATGTGTTTTGTGACATGTTATGTGACATGATTGCACTTCATAACATGATGACATGATGAATATACTTTATGATTATGAATACACTTAATACATACACAACCTGATGAATGTACTTTATGATAATGAATATATATTAGGATTGTAACCATTGTTTGTCAATTATAACCTTATGATTGTAACCACAGTTTGTCGATTATAGCCTGTATGTACGTATTGAGTATGTACACCAGAGACAAATTAATTGTGTGTCCAGACACTCTTGGCCAATAAATAAATTCTATTCTTTAAAAAGGTACAAATTATCATGAATGAGGAAGTGTCTATTTCTAACTATATAGATTTTCCAAATGAAGGAGTTTCTAAAACAATAAATAAGAACATCATGCAATTTCACTCAATTCCACTCCCTTGTTTAGATTAGAATATGGGTGTTATTTTTATACCAGTTTCAGATTTTACCACATCATTCCATTTTGTGCTATTTACTAGATGTCAAAATACATTCATTTTCAATTATTTTTCTATAACTTGAAATATATAGTTTTAGGGAGACTTGGGAGAGTGGAAGAGAAATTATTTTTGTACACAGTTTTAAGCTAAATCTGTTCATTTCTAAAACCATCATCCATATAGTACAGCATGTTCATTAAAGAAGAATATTTGTAGCTCAGGGTTGAAATGAAGGATCCCTGATGCTCCCTGGCATAGCATCATCAAAGCTAGTACTAGAGCTGATGATAACTAGTTTGGGTAACAAAACATCTGCAAGAAAACAACCAAGGTCAGAGAGCACCAATAAACCCTCATGTTAATTAAATTTGGGCACATATAGAATATATGATAAATGTTTCTAGCCTATATAATAAAAACCTTTCTTTTCCAAAGAATTTCCTTAATCAAAGAATACTGATTTTGTTATGATATACCACTACATTAAGAGGGAAATGGGGATGGAATATATACTGTCTAGCTCAGTTGCCATGACAGTCAGAATTTCAAGAAGTTGAAAATCTGATTTATGTGGCAGAGTAATGAATTTAGCATCTATAGGGACAGAAATTGATTTTCTGTAATATCCTGTAAATCATCAGCAGGAAACTCACCAATATAGCATTAAAACGTAAAGAGAGACAAACTTTTACTTTAGCAAGAAACTACAGACTAGTATCTTTACATAATCATTATGAGTTGTTTACAGTGATTTTAGATTGAAGATTGAAGATAATTTGGCAAAACTTTATTCATGAGGACCAATGTGGATTTTTAACTAAAAAAAAAACAGTTAAAGGATAATGTTAGAAATGTGCTGGATATTTTGGAATACTCTATTTGTGGGGGAGAGAATGAGAAACAGACCACATTGATCTTTTTAGAGGCAGAGAAGGCTTTTGACCATTTAAATTGGACGGTTTTGTTTAAAGTTTTGAAAGATACATTTTTGAGAGAATTTTATAAATTGGATGAAAACAATTTATTCTATACAGATAGTACAAATAATTGTTAAGGGAAACTTAACCAAGGCGTATGAGATACAAGACAGATCAAGAAAATGTTGACCCACTCTTCCCTCTCTTGCTTATTTTGGTTCTTGAAATATTGAATAGACAAGATAAGAGAATTGTGAGTGTAAAAATTAAAACAGAAACGTGCTAAAAGCTTTTGCAGACAATATGGTATTGTTTTTTGAAAACCCTTTAAAGTGGAGATCTCCAACCTTGGTCCCTTTAAGGCTTGCTTTAAAGGGGATTGCATTATTAATGAGTAAATTAAAAAATGTTTAGCAGGTTAATAAAATTATGGTAAACACTAGTTAAATATAAGGTACTACAAGATGCAAGGGAAAGGGGGAAATACAGCACTGCAGTTAAAACAAAGATTAAAGAAGTAGAAATTTCCTATTTTCTTTGCAGGAAATTACAAGTATGGTTACAAAGTTATTTCTTGCTCTATGGTTACAAAAAAATTCATTTTTTCTTTTATTATTTTTCTAATCATCAAAACCACATCATGTTTATTTTTTCCTATTTTGCATAAAAAGTCCATAACAAGTTCCAAGCGAACAATAAACGCATTGTCTTTTCTCTAATCAAAGAAGTAAATTTAGCCATCTTAGCATGTTCCATCATCTTTACCAACCTTTTCTTCCTAGTGAATGTCATCAAACCTTTCTATTGTTGTACATACAATCACGCTGTAATTATCTTGCATAAAAACAAAATTCCATGACTTTTTTCCAACTGTTTGACCATCAATCCCAAAAGAAAATCTTCCAGTTTCATATATACACATATACATTCCTTTCAAATGCATACAGTACTTTTCCCATTGTTCCATTTGTATATTATAACCAACATTTTAGTCCACTTTATCATAGATTCCTGGTTCTCCTTCTGTTTCAAATATCAATAAAACTTTATATATTTTAGTAATTACATGTTCATCATTTGTATACAGTTCTGTTTTATACTCAGTCTTACAACATTCAAAGCTATAAATTCTTTTGTCCACTTTAATATTTTATAATAATTGCAAAGAAGAAAAACATTAACAAGTATTTCCATCCAAGACCAGATTTTCTCTTGGTTTTATTTTACATTGCCCTTGACAAAAGTCTAGTATCATACAATACATTATTCATGTTTTGTTTTCTCATAGAGAGGAATGAGGGTTGCATAGACTATGATCTTTTCTTTTGTACAGGTTGACCTTCACATATTAAGAATATCTGAGCAGGATTTTTTACTTTCATAATGTAATCACATCTTTGTACAATAATTTGTGGTTGATTTTGCAGTTGTCTGCTCTGTCTAAATTCAGTAATAATTTAAGGAAATTTTGTAAAAAGATTAACATTGTCCAAAGTTAACCTCTGCTTTCCATGAGATTTTTTTTTCTATGCAGCATCAACATTTATTTCTCTGTTTTTAAAGATAATTTTGATTTAACTGTAAAATAATTTGATTCCATAAGAATCTATTATTTCAAATATCACTCTTATTATGAAGATGCAGTATCTATCTAAAAAGCAAATAAGAACTGCGACATTTAATAAATACCTTTGCGTTGTAGCAATCAATGACCAAATACAGGACAGAAAAGGTTATATTAGTGACATATTTAAAGTGAAAGGTCATCATTCTTCATCTAAGTAATTAGTATAATTTACATAACATGCCATTTAATATTATAGATCTCGAATCATTTTTTTGCAATGTGTTTTTCATGACTATCACATTTGTTTCTTCTTGAGTGGAATTTTTAAAGATGTTGTATATGATTATTGAGAACTGTTACATAGGTTTTGTTATTTTACTGAAACTTTTGAACAGTTGGGAAGCAAATGCAATATATTTAGTAACAGAACAATAGAATAGCAGAATTGAAAGGGACCTTGATAGACTTCTAGTTCAACCCCCTGCTCAAGCAGGAAATTAAACAAATAAATGACACGCCTGTGTTTCTAACAAATTGAGGTTTCCTGAAAGAGCATCCAGACCTATTTTGCAATCAATTTGCAATCTTGCTCAAACGGGAGACATTTGACTGTCCAATCGCTTCTTTAAAATCTCCAGTAATTGGAGCACCCCCAACTTCTGAAGGCAAGTCATTCCACTGATTAATTGTTCTCACTGTCAGGAAATTTCTTCTTAGTTCCAAGTTGGATCTTTCTTTGTTGAACTTCCATCCATTACTTCTTGTCCTGCCCTCAGGAGCTTTGGGGAAATATGTTTTTTTTAACAATATTTTATTAATACATTTCAGTTTACATTCATCAGAAGTCAAATAGAGATATGGTCATAAAGACACGGTCCAATTGAAAAATTCCTCCACATACATCATAATCATGACTTTTAAATCTAAGATCTTCTATATCATTCTTTTCAAACATTGTTATAAATCTCTATTTCTTTTCCTTTTGCCTTAACTCACATTCACCACAAGTCAATTAGAGATATAATCATGTAAACACGATGCAATAAAAAAATTCCCTCACATACATCATAATCATAACTTATACATCTAATATCTTCTATTTCATACTTTTTAAACATTATTATAGATCTCTATTTTTCCTTACCAATCCACTTTCTTCTCTTTCTCCACATCTTTGCCTTCCTTCTTATCCTCCCTTCCAAAATCTTCCTTCTCCTCCTTCTTATCCTCCCTTCCAAAATCTTCCTTCTCTTCTCTCCCTTCTTTCTTCCATCTTTTTCATCCTTCTTTCCCTTTTTCATTTCACTTTCTATTTTCCTTTTTTCTTTCTTCCTCTTCCTTTCTTTCAACTTCCTCCCAGTTTTTTCCTACTTCCTTTCCCTTCCTCTTCTTTCCTCCCTTCTTCTTTTCTTCTACTTTCCTTCAATATCTTACTTAGCAGCCAGTCTTCTCTCCTTATTCTTTCTCCTCCTCATCACTCTATTCTAGATCCGTTCCACATTCCTTCCATCTATATCATCTTCCTTTATCTACCTCGTTAGATTTTCACAAATCTTTGACCCTTCTTCTTCCGCCTTAACTTTTTCCTTCTTCTGTTAATGTTTAATGTCAGTTTTGTTTTCAAAGTTTCCTTTTCTGTTTTCCAAGGGTCTTGTAGGATCTTTCCACCAAAGCCTGCATTTCCTCCTCCCATTACCTCATCAATTCTTCAAAAGAGTAACAGAAATTAGACAAAGATTGTTCATAGTCTATTATTTTCTCCTCTTTTATAGATCCAATTATGTTTCTGTTTATTCTCCCCCTCGGTATAAGTCATCAAATTTCAATTGTGAGTTCTTAAACCTCCCATTTTTTAAAAAAACGGTCAGTTTCTTCTTTTAGCCTTTATCCTCTTTTTTTTGTTTAACGAAATGCTGGGTTGTTATCAGTTATTTCGGACACAGTGCTTCTCTCTGAATTTCCAGGGGTACCTCCTTTTTTGAAATCTGTCATTTTCTTCTGTACCACGTTCCTCCCCAGAGTGCCGAATCGCCGCTTTTGAGTTTTTATGGGGACAAATTTTAACTTTGTTTTAGCTCACCCCTTTGCAACAAATTTGTGGAGAAGTACCTATATAAATACATTATTTTCCTCTCAACAAGCACTCCTCCTGTTTGCTTCCATCTTGTTGTTATTGTTTGTTCTGGTCTTCACCTAAATGGCCACCATGTGTGCCTTTCTCCTACTTGGATAATAGAAAAAAGACAGTTCTGAATGTGCCGACCACCAGCCTCATCAATCTGTCTTCGCCTTTCTCTTTAGCTACCTCTCTGGGGTAGCTTCGGACCCCCAGAGTCCCCACATCAGGGAAAACAAGGACTCACAGCCTCAGCCTCAGCTGTTTCATCCTCCTCGGATGAAGATCGGAACCGGAAGTCAAGCTTTGGGGAATATGTTGATCCTCTTCTCTCTGTGACAGTCACTTAAATCTTGGAAAATCACTATCATGTCACCCATAGTCCTTCTCTTAGTTAGACTAGTCATTCCAGTTCCTGCAACCATTGATAGTAGGGTTTAGCTTTCAGTCTCATTATAATCTCCTTTGTTGCTCTTCTCTACACTCTTTCTAAAATATCTTTTTTGTATCATGATGACCAAAGTGGATACAGTATTCCAAGTGTGGTCTTACTAGTGTAGCATAAAGCGGTACTAGCACTTCACATAATCTTGATACTACCCCTCTGTTGATGCAGCCTATGACTGCATTGGCCTTTGTGGTAACTGCTACACACTTCTGGCTATGTAATACTTTCATTTGTTAAAATCTGACAGCAAAGTAAGCAGAATAACTCTGAAATTTAATTTCTTTTTCTTACATTTATAACATAGTAAAAAAAATTCCATGACCACGTATGTTTCTTACATCTCAAGAAATACAGTTTCCAGACAGGAAATAAGATTACCAAAACTAACCTTAAATAAGAAAACATTTATTATAACATCTCTTTAACCTAATAAAAAAAATTGTTGAAAATTTCTGACTTCTAGATTGTAAGCATTTTATTTCTGTCATATTTTCACAGGTTTTTCAATATTTTTGTAGGTAATATTTGCAGAAGCACACAGACCACTAAAAAGCGAATGTATACAAGGCATAAGTCATGCTATTTTTTCTAAATCAAATATGACTATTATTAAGGATATTTTTCCCACAATCTTTGCAATAGTCTGGATCTACACATGTTAATCAAATCATGCCAATACTCAATCAGATTCCACACTAAGTTCCTCACCTCCTGCACAGGACATTACAGTAGCCTTCTGCAAAATGAAATAAATTGCACTTTTAGCATACATAAATGATTCCTGCATTAAATTATTTCAAAAATAGATAAATTAAGATTTTCTTGGAAATTTAAATCCATTTAGAATGAACAATGAAAAATGTTCCTAGAACCAAAAAATATTATCTGGTGGAGTTTTTTAAAAAATGCTGCTGCCTATCATTTCAATAAGCTTGTAAGGTATCATCAACTCAATGATGATAGATGACCTTTGCACATTTTCCTGTAGAGAAAAGAAATTTGTTTCCCTTCGAAAGTCTGCCAATAGTCAGGACTCAACGTGAGTTTGATTTACTATTTGAAGTCAGTTTGAAGGTTGTGAAATAGATTCACATTATTATTATTTTCTTTCAACTTATGGTCGATGGGCAAAAATTGACTTCTACCTGCAAGTCCCTTGGATGCATCCTTTGAAAATAGATCCCTAGAAATGTATAACACAGCAAGTAATTTATACATTCGACATTCGAACAAAAAAAAATGTTTTAAAGGAAGGTTTCCAATTTTATATAATCATATAGAAAATGCAAAATTTTATCAACTCTATGGTTCTTCTTTTTTACAGGAAAGAGATTAAAGGACACCTGTCAGAGGTTGCAGGAACTGTCTTGATCATCAGGTGTTTATGCTTTAGGCAAAACTACTTGATTTCTTTACAAAAATATGATTATAACTTTAACTTACTATAATTAATTCTATCCAGAGGGCAGAATAATTTATTTAGTGGTACTGCTAAGCTGTTGGGTCCAAATTCATAATGTGATATACACTGTTAGCATTAAAACTGTATAGAATGTGTACTCCTATTGTTATGACTGAAATATCTTAGAGTTGTGTTCATTCAGTGTTCTAAACTGGCTAAAGTTGAGTCAGAAATGGTCTAGAAAATCTGATATGACCTTTCATGATGCAGAATACATTATTCACAGCTAGAAATAGATTTTAAGCAAAATCTAACCATGCTATAGAACTTATGACTTCTCACACTATACAGTATCCACATATGTAAGTACATTTTCTGCAATGAACAAATGAGAACATATAATATATCTCATTAATGAATTCTATTGTCTTACTGAACTCGAGGGGAGGATTTTACAGTGGTATGACAAACAATGCCATCCTGTACCTACAATACTTCCTTAGATTCAGGTCTCATGTTTCTACAGCAAGACTTACTTCTTGGTAATTGTGCCTAGCACTGCAGCTTGAAATCAATCAATTAACTTATATCTGTTTCTTAATCCCTCCCTCTTTCTCTCTCTCTTCTCAATATTGTATTTAACCTCAAAATCTTTTGCCTTACATGCAAACCTCCCTCTTAGTCCAAAACTATGAGTAAATCAAACAGCTGTTTCTGCTTCTATAATCACCAGTTAAACCAAAGACATTGTGATTTTTATTTAGAAAGTGGATCCAAGACTCAACAACAGTTCCCAGATGACATATATGCAGTGACTGTAGTTGTATTTTGATTTATGTTCCTATGTTCAAATGCAGATGTGCATTTACAACTTGCCATTCCTTGGAGCAAGTCTTTGGACTAGTTTCTCTCTTTCAAATTGTATTATAACTTTTAGAAAAATAATGAAGGGTGAGTTAGCAAGCTAGTGATTTTAGTTATTCATACAATATACCCAGGCAGATTCAAAGTGGTTTACAACAAACAGAAAAGAAAATATAAAATACAGTATCCCAAATCAACATTAACATATACTTTGAAATATATACACAAATAAAATTCCATTAAAAGCAAAATCGCTCTGAGCCTAACTCATCTTTTAGAGTTGTTGTGACATCTTGAGTTTTGCAAACATATGTCGGAACAAAATTTTTCTCCAGCTCAGCCCAAGATTACAATGTTTAATCAAGTATTATCAGCATGCTGTTAATTTGTTTTCTTCCTGGCATATTAATGTTTCTAACCTTCTCCTTGAGTTCAGTGTGCTTGAAGTACTCAGCTTGATGGATACCCAGGTCTTTGTAGTGATCTTCATCCAGAATCTTAATATTTCCAAAGGGCATTTTGATTCCTTCAGTTTTCACTATTTTCTCCTCTTGATGGTAAGGATGGCACATTTGTCCAATCCAAACTCCATTGCAATTTCTTGGCGATATATATGGACAGTGTTGAGCTGTAATTCTATTTCAGATGTGTTTCCTTACAGCTTCATGTAAAGGAGGTGGGATAGCCTGGTAGATATTTTTGATGTTTGATAGTCATGTCCTGACTTGTTTAATATTGTTGCCAGAGGAATCAATGCAATGACAAACAATAGCAGTGATAGTGAGCCTCTTGAAAGATTCATCTCTTAATATTAGCCTCGACCAATCTATTATCATTAACCAGCAACTGTATCTTCCATTGTGCCATCAATCTTTGCACAAACCTCTAATGTTTCTACTATGTCTTGTTATTTCTAGGCACTTGATTATCCAATATCCTGGCAGGGAGTCAAAGGCCTTCTTGTAATTGATCTAGGTTAATTCAAGTTGGTCTTCCTTCTCTTGCAATTTTCGAAAATCATCTTGTGAGTTAGGAACTAATCTTTTGTTCCTATGCTGTTTTGGCAATTTTCTTTCTGCTCATATGGAAAGAGCTTGTTTTCAAATAGATGTTGTTGGACTGCATCAGCTACCATACAAGTTGGCAATTTGAAAGTGGTTAGTAAGCAGATAATCAGCTTAAGTTGCCTGGTGCTGCACCTCTTTGTTGGATCTTTCATGATCTCGCAGATTTTACCTGATGTGAGCCAATCTTCATTTTCACCTCCATACAATGCACTGTCTGGCAATGAGTGAGTGTAGACCAGTTAGAAGTTTCAATCAAAAGAATCATACAATTCATCTTCACCTGGACTGACCAATTCTTGATCTTTTTTGCTCTTTTCTTCATCTTTTCTGCTATTATTACAAGTTCTTCTTTGCACTGTTTCTTCTTTCTCAGGTGTTCTATTATTTAGACTTATATATCGCTTAACAGTGCTTTACAGTACTCTGTTGACTGGTTCATTGCAGTCTCTCCATGGATAGACTGGTGGAAACCTTGCTGATTCAAATGGAATTGGAGATTTTGCCTATAGTATGCAATTTAATCTTTGTATCTGATAACCTGATGATCTTACTAGTTATATAATCTTATTTGCTGCTTTATTATTTCCAGTGCTTCCTTGGTCTTCCTTGTTTCTAGGTGATATTTGTTGATCAGATATTCTTTGATCTTCTTGTTCTTCAAATTGTTTTTTTTCACCGCTTCTAGCTTGCTTACATGCTGATCTTAGCATGCTGATATTATTTTTCAACCAAATCTCCTATTTATTATTGTTTAGGTTTTATAGCCATTGCTGGGGGGTTTGTTTTGTTGTAATCCTCTGTGTACAGCTTACACTCATCATCGTGAGATGGGCAGCTATATAAATAGTTTAAATAAAAAAATTATAATGCGTTCTGTATTTGGCTAATAAGAAACCAACTTGATGGCTTATTAAAATGATCATCTGTTCAGTTATTTGATGGCTGTCAAAGAAAACTTTCTTTTATCTTTTGAATAAAGACATGCACAGCTTAAATATGGTTCAAAAGTAAAGAAGACAGAAGAGCAAAAGATTTGAAACTGCCTATCAATGGTTTATTTGTTCAACAAATTGGATAGGATGTAGGTCTTCTATTAGCTGTTTTTCCCACTATAGAACAATACATCATATTTGCATTTTAATGACAGTTACCATTTCTAAATTAGATATAATTAGTATGCAGAATTGCTTTTTGGAGGGTGGGGTAGGACAGAAACAGCATGAGTCTGAAGAAAATAGTGGCACTAACTCTATTGAATGAGTAGATGGTTTAACCAGAAAACTAGCTTCCTTGTTTTTCACCTAATTTCTCTGGACCTTGATTCCAAATGGGTCATCACATCTACATTTTGAATCAACATGGTCCCAAAAATATATATCTATGGTGAGTATATGAGTACATAATTTACTCTGAGGTTTGTTGCAGCTCTAAAATCTAGCTTATTGTCAAATAAAACCAAAGTAAATGTCAGGGGGTTTTTTTGTTGTTTTTTTAAAAAGCTGATACTGTGACAATGGTAAATGTTGCCATTAACAGCAATGGACAAGCCCCCTAATGCAAATTCCCTTTGCATTAATATTACAATAGGAGGAAAACTCTTTCTAACTCCCAGGTGTGGTTTATGGACCATATAAACATGAGTTGTTCTCTTCCTGCAATTTCTGTTATAGTAAATAAATAACTAGGAGGCACTCCTCAATTAATAGATTACAAAAATATTTCCACAGATCTAGTTTTGTAACATCTAGATACTGGGCCTTCAGAAATACTATACTTTTTCATATCCATCATGCTAAAATGCATTAAATTAAGACATTCTTTTAATCTTATGAACTTCCTTTATGAACAGTCTACATGAAGCAGAATGTACACAGGAGATTGGGGAGGGGTTTTTGGTTTTTGAAATACCTTCTGGTTCACAAATTCACAAAATGTACCTTTAATTGCTAAGCCTAGTATTTCTTCCTTTTGCTTATGCCTAATGTGTAAATCTTACAACTGTTACTGAATCATGCAACCTATAGGACTAACCATCTTGATTATCAAAACAACTTGATCACCATGGCAACTGATGGATAGAAAACTGTAGGACTGCCTGTTGTTTGTAGATTCAACTTGCACATGTTTACATAAATTGCACAAATAGTCCTTGTTCAAATGGTCATGTTTCATTAAGTGTAAAACAAACTTTCCCATAAGCTGTCCCTGATACCAGACTAGATCCTGCCTCTGTGGAAACAAAATTAAAAACCTAAAAATATCGCAATAAAAGAGGTTTTACTTTACATTGCTACAGTTTTAAGATAAAATTAGTGATTGACACTTTTTGCATTAGTTACTAATTCTTGTGCAAATTGATATAGGGTACTCTCTCACTCTCTTTTCTTGATGCATTTCTACAACAAATCAAACTATTGCTTTTTAAGGATCTAAAAGTAAGATCCACTAGATACGTTTTCATGAGACTTTTTCCAATTCATGTGATATTTCCCTTTCCTATTTGTAATGATCACTTCATAGAAGATTTTGTTATTTTTTTTAAAAAAATGAAAGAATGTTTCCTGCCTTATCAGGATTATCTAGGTTATGCTTAGAAGCACAAAATAAATATTTTGCATAGCTGAGTCCTAAATAAGCAGTGGAGATAGAGGTATAGAGATGGAGGTGGAGATGAAGATAGAGAGATAAATATGCTTTTGTTTTACTGGAATCAAAACTTTCCTTAGAGCTTTGGAAGTCATCATTAAATTGTTATCAGGCAATATGCTGAATTCAGCCAATATGACTTGGCTGAAACACAATTTAATATCTTGAAGTTGAGGAATTCTCCTCAGGAAAATCTCTTTAGGCTACTAAGTTTTTTTTATTTATAGCTGCACCTAAATTATCCAAGAATGAGAATTGTAACTAAACATGTTCAATAGATGGAATGATCTATAATGTGCTCTAACAGTATTGATATAACTATAGAATAGCGAAAAGGTCTTTCCTCTAATATCAGCATAAAGTCTCATTAATTGAATCTATCTGACACTTTATTTAATTTACCTAGGGCACAATTTATTTGTCATGTCCTGACCTTTTAATATCCTGTTTTCAGAAGGAGTCTTCACAGTAGGCAACACATATATATCCTTTCTCTTCCTTTCTCCATTTTTTGCCCCAGCTCTGTTTGATTTGCCATGGGCTTTACACTGAACAAATAATAATTCTGAAGCATTTTAGTACATCTGACTGGAAGGAGAAAGAAAGGTCATTGAATCACATTATATAGATCATCTTTTATAAACCCTCCAGGTTTCTGGGACTTTCATCATTGCTGATGGTTGGCCAAGCTAATGGGATCCTAACTGTGATTGAAGATCACAATCTCCCACTCTTGCAAATAAAAAGCTCTGAATGCTAGGCAAAAGAGGAAGAAATGACTGGAATTATTTGAGCCTGATAGTTTCCTTTTAACATGGCTTTTTCTGTTCATGCTTCAGATATTTGTCACAACTACAGTAGCTGTGACCATTCTGCTAAATTATTATCTTACATGTTTAACTAAATTCCAATTCTCTATGTTTATCACTTTTATAACTAATTTTTAACATTAGCCTGGAATGCCTTCAGTCTGTAACTGTTACTCAGTTTTATGGATTCAGGTAATACTTTAGTGTAGGCATCTCAATTGGTGAATAATGGTAAACCATCCCTCCTCACTCTAATCTTCTATGGAAGCATTTCTATGTGTGCAAATACTTTCTAATGCACATGGTTCATTTTGTACCACGAAGATCAGTTGTTACAGAATTGCATCCAGCGTAACTTAGAGAAAGGAGGAACTGTCCATGTTGAGACCTCTGTGAGACAACATTATTTGAAAAACATCTTCAGAATACAGGCGGTCTTTGACTTATGACTGGTCACTTAGCGACCATTCAAAGTCAAGATGGACCTCTTCAGGGTGAGTTATGACCCAGATTTGAAATTCTGGTGACTGATCCCCACACACATACACATTCACATGATCACATTTTGGATGCTCAGTAGTTCAGGCACATTTACAGCTGTTTGCAGCATCATGTCCAGACAGGGTCATGTAAATGACTTGCTTAATGACCACCATGACTTGTGATCATAATTCCATCTCAGTTATGGTTGTAAGTCAAGATCTAACTGTAGTCAAGCACAAATCACACTGATTATATTAGTATTTATGAATGCTTAAACAAGAAGTAAGTAACTTTTCTTCAAGACAATAATGCTTGCCATGTCATGTCAAAGTTGCAACTCAACAGCAGCTTTTGGAAGAAGTTTGCCAACAACCCACAAAGCTTGGATGTAACATGGAATCTCAATTTGGGCATGTGAAATAATTAATTGATACTCAATATAGCAAAACTTATTTTTCAGCAAACATGCACAGAATTCTTCCATTACATATTTACCGAACTATATTCCTGAAAAGATCACAGTAAAGATTATAAGTTATTTATTGACATGCTTGTGCTAACTTTTTCTAGGTCTGCTTGCTTGCTTACCACTACAATACCATATGCCAAATGGCTGATTCAGCTTGAAAACAGTAGGCTTATAGAATGAATAATGTACTGAAAAATTACACCAAAAATGTGAAATAAAAACAGCATAAGATAAAATTTGATTATAGGGACCAGCAAGAAAATTGACAGAAAACATGGTGAAATAAAGCTTTTGTATAAGAGGCATTTGAGAAATGAAGATAATTAATGTAAAATAAATATAACTTTTTATTCTCTCTAAAGAAAAAAAAACCAAAAACTGACATCTCTTAAAGTACAGATCTTGGCAGCCCCAGCACATTTATAATTATCAGAAATTTGGGGTTTTCTATGAAAGATGAAACAAAAGTTCTTTTCAAATATTTAAATCCTTCCATCTCAAGCCAAAGTCTTGCCTTAGGTTCTTTTGCACTTCAAGAAACACAGTGGCTTTTGTGATTCTTAGGAATTCTAGCTTTTAAAAGCTGGATTTTAATTGCCTTGATTGCAGAGAAAGCTGTCAAACTCTGCTGGCAAAAAGTACAAAATAATTCATTAAGAATAGCAAGGGAAATCTGTCTGCCCCTGTGATCAATTTAATGTCTGTACAACCAATAAAATACCACAGAAATTAAATTTAAAGATTTACATTAATAAAAGGGTGAAGCTAATATTATCTCCAAGAGAGAATGATCACAGTTCTGGTTTCTGTTATAAGAAGACTTCAGAAATAAAGATCTCAAGAGATTTTTTTTTACTACAATAGGGGAGTCATTTATTTAAGCCTGAGGAGATATATAGACAGGGAGGAAAATGCAGAAGAGGTCCAACCTTATGAAGTCAAAATGGGAGCAGAGTATTAAGGGAGCAGAAAGTGATAGTAAATGCAACAAGCATTTAGAGCAATGCTTCCCAACATTGGCAATTTCCAGATGCATGTCTAAATATCTCCTCAGGCTTAAATAAATGACTCCCCTATTGCAG
>JANHFO010007789.1:48149-59055 GCA_032468095.1 Pareas carinatus
AGAGGGGGAGAAGAGAGAGAGAAGAAAAAGAAGGAAGGAGGAAGGAAGGAAGGAACCAGAAGGGGGAAAATACCAAAATCTATGCTTGGATCTGGGCTTCTCTCTCGCCAATGCAAAAGGGAATATGCAGCACATTTTTGCCTTCTTCTGCACCAGTTTCCTAGGGGCAGCGTTGGGGGTCAATTTCCCCAGCAACATCCAGATCGGTGAGTGTGAAAAAACGATGACATCTCGGTGGCATCTTCCCGCGGGGGGTCGATGTTTCTGCGTGTATGAGAATGGGAGGGGGAGCGAGATGTAACCCACCCCTCGACTTCACTCGCGAGGGGGCCTCTGGGTTCAGAGGGGGTGACCCCCATGCTGGACTTTGGGGCAGGGTACCTGTCTTCTCAGTGCTTCTAAAAGCGCCCCCTCTTTTTATTCTCTCTCCCCCTCTCATTCTCTCATTTATGTGGGGACTCGGTATTTCGAGAACCGGGTGCAGACCACTTCGCAATCTCTTCCCCCCGCTCCGGGGGATGCGGAGGGCTTTTGCGGTACGTAGAGGGGGCGACCGCCGACGAACGTCGAGTTTGCCGTGGCTCTTTGTTGTGGTGGCTGCCGAACAAAAACGGAGCATCGTCGCCAGGAAGCTGTTGCGGTGACCCGCAGTGGCTTTGCCTCGCCTGCCCACTCGAGACCTCGTCCCTCCGTCCCCTCCCTCGGACAAAATCCGGCGCCCGGCTGGTTTCTCTGCCTCGCGCCTGCCCCAGCGCTTTTATTGCAGTTTCCCCCTTCATTCCCAGGCTGGGGGCATCGCGCCTCCCACGTTGCTTCCGCGTCTGGCTAGGAAACAAAAAGGTGAAGCTAAAAAATGAGCAGGCTTCCTTGGCAACAACGCCGAAGTGGGCTTCTGATTGATCTATTTATTGCGCCAGGCGCGCAATCCGGCTTTTGCACGCTGCTGAACCAGGCAGCCTCTCTGATATCTCCCTCCTTCCTCGCCGCCCCTGGTGGACTTGATACACTTGATGCTTCGGACTTCTAGCTTTCATTCCACTGCAGTTCCCGCTGCCGGTCGCCGTTTTTCGGTCGTTTGGTTTTATTCGAGCCAGCCATTCATGCTGGGCCATCTAACACAGACTCGAGTCCAACCGATTACGAAACAGTGCATTCCCGAAGCCAATGGCCCGAACGGAAATATTTGTACTAATGGAGTAAATGCTCGGACCCATTGGGACACTTAACAATTGCTTATAGCCCACATCTCCTGTTCTTATCAGCAGGGGATTCAATGAACAGCAGGCCTTGGGAGACTAGGAACTTGGGTGGTCTTGTAGCATCATGTAGCATCCCTTTTATAGGGCATCTCTTTGAGAACATGGCTTAATTGTAGGTTCTCTAAACCTGGCTGTTCTCTTCTCCCTCACTGTCCAAAAACAGGAGTTGCTGGAATGGTGGCAAGATTTGGCCTTTGTTTATTCTTTTAGTTCAGCAACAACCTGTTGAAGAAACATCTGCTCAGCCTGGGCAAATCCAGATCCTGCTTGATTAAGGGGGAGGGAGTTGGCCATTCCTTGCTTCAAAAAAGCTCAGTTTCAACGTTTAGAGTATTGCTAAGTCCCAGTTTTCTGTAGCTTCCATCTTCATTTATAAACCTAATTGGGGATCTCGTATCTTTGGGATTATGTAACAGTGGAATGAAATGGAATATTGTACCAAAAGCTTCTATTAAAATTCTACCTTCATCTTTAAGCCTCACTGAGGCTGGATCTGGACTTAGTAACATTTTAAAAGGGCCTTTTGAAATTGATGGGTTGTAGATTGGTTATCCCTAATTAAAATTTCTCCTCCCAGTGCTTCAGTGACTCCACTCTATGATTTTTATTTATTTGTTTGTTCTACTAACATGGCTTCCTTTTGGCCAAAGTGTTTGGAGAAATATTGCCCACTGTCTTTTGATACTAATTAAGTGCAATTGCTGCAGTTGTAGAATACCGTTGTCACTTAAAGTTTGATTTCTGACTTAATGCCCATCTTTTATTTTCTTCCCTTCTTTTTGCCTTAGGGGGATTATTTCCTACTCAACAGTCCCAGGAACATGCAGCCTTTATGTTTGCGTTATCTCAGTTCACAGAGCCCCCCAAGCTGGCTCCACAGATTGATATTGTGAATATTAGTGACAGTTTTGAAATGACCTACACCTGTAAGTAAAGGCCAACCTTTTGCTCTCATTTGACTTCTTTCTCACCTGTCTGCTTATCTTTCAAATTAAAACTACCTAGCAAGGATTTTTTTTAATGATAGGCGCTTTTTCCCTTCCCTTTTTAAAAATAATTTCAAAAATTATGCTTTTTTATTCTTATGACTAGTTTTTGTCAATTGTCCCATATCATATAATTTATGGCTATTGATTTGTAGTTGTCTAAATGTGTGAAAAAAATGACAAAAAATGGAAATATTTAATTATTATTTATAGCTGTACCTTGGCCATACAATATTTTTAAAATACCCAAGAGTCACCTCGGAACATAAAAGCACTCTTCCACCAATGAAAGTTTAAAGATAGGTCTGAACTCAAGTAGACATACTTTGATCTTGAGCGGTTTAAATATTTCTGAGAATAAAAAATGACTATTAAAGCCTTTTATTTGTTTTTGTTTTTAAAAATCAGTATAGAGAAGAGGTTTTTCACTGTAAAACGGAAGTCGGAGTTATTTAGATTTTTTTTATTTATTAGATTTTTATTCCAACTTTATTACTGTACAAGTAATGTGAACATACATACTCCTTCCTCTTCCTATTTTCCCCACAACAAGAGGGACTGGCTCAGAGATATCCAGCTAACATTCCTGCCTAAGGCTGGACTAGGACTCACATCTTCCTGATTTCTAGGCCCGCACTTTAACTACTACACTATACTGTATAGTATACTATAGTGCACGTATTTTGCAAAGGTGACTATCATTCGGGATAATCAAAAATCCAATATCTCTATCACTTGGATTTAAAGCCTGTCAGATTGTGATATGTTCACCACCTTGAGTTACTCATAAAGTAGTAAAAGCTGGATAAAAATCTAATTTATTAAATAATAATCTAATAATATTTTTCTGCTCTGAAAAAAAGGATTGATATGATACTATAAGGATTCTTTGAAATATTTCTCTGTTCTGTGTTGTGTGAATCAGATTTTAATTTAAGAGTCTATTTTCATTCCTCCCCCTGTCCCTCTCCCTTTCCCTTTCCCTCTTCGTCCCCCCCCCATTCTCTCTTTGGAGCTTACCTGTTGATCCCATCAGTGGTCTAGAAATCAAATGTCCTTGGTCTCTTTTCTATGATCCTTAGACTGCTGAATTAATAACCCGCAGTCTCTCATTTTCCAGTGCTTATATATTTCTTTGTGTGAGCATGTTGTTAATAAGGGACAACATGTGCTTATGAAGATGAAAGAAATTTATTTGCAACTTCTTGTATCTTGTTGCTCCAGTTATTTCCAAGTGGTGGATTTAGAGATTATATTTAAAATAGATAGTAAATTAGAAAAAGGACTGTAAAATGAAGGTGAGAAATGAACCAGAACTGTTGACCTTGGATAGACACTGTTCTAACACATTATTTTGATAAAGAAAATTAAGGAAATGGTTTATCATGCAAAGGAAGTCAAATGAATACAATGAAAACTAGATGTATTTTAATGGGACAATGTTGATGTAATAGCTGGTAAAAGATTGAACCAGTTAAATACAAATATATCTGTATATATTATTAGACAAGTGTCTCAGTGTTAAATGAGACAGCTTTTTATTTATTTGGTTGTTTAATTTTTGGATTTAATTAATATTGATGTGTTTGAGTTCACAAGTGTTATCAATTGTATGGGTTGGGGTTGACATATAATAGTAAATTCAGCTTAATGTTTCAGGTCCCTAATTGAGGCTAAGTTATCAATAGAGAATTGTAATTGAGTCCCAGTGGTAAACTGTAAGCAAACAATTTTCTTGTCTCTCAATCTTAAGGGAACAATAACTCTGACTAACCTTATATTAGAGCTCAGTTTTATGTAGAACACTTTGTCCTAGATGACCCTTGAAAGTTAGTCCACACCACATTTTCCCCTTTTAAATTAAAAGCTTCCATCATTTTGTTCTCTGTGGATTATAGGCAATTGTTGCTTCTCACAAACATAAAGACTACATTTGGGCTCCACAAATTCAACTTTAAAGCCATATTAGGCAAGATCTTCATTGGCCTGATACTTGTATAGATTTCCTATAAGCATTGATAACAATAGAGAATCTCGTAATTTCTCATAATTATGCAGTGTTTGTACAAATTCTAATTTCTTTGGACAAATGCTTCATTTCAGAATGTGACTGTGAAAGATGAAAACAAGCATTGTTGTCATGGAAATGTTTCATGTGTCTTGATTTGAGAGTTGTTGGTATTTCTGTCGCTATTATTATGTGGTTGCTGCTCTTGTAGTCATTATTTTTAAGCTTCAGATGTTTTTATAATGCTGATTTTGACTATTCACGAATTGCTTGATACTTCTAACAATAATTGAAATGAAATTGAGTTTAATGGCGAATATGAAGCCGGGATTCTATATTTGTGGATTATTAAGATTGCTTTATAGGGCTGGCCTACCAACATTTGCAAAAGACGAATAGGATAGCGGTGCAGGAAGAGAGTTAACCTTTTATTCACTTATCTTTTCTCCTACAAATCCAAACTATACTACTTTTCGAGCTCACAAGTCTAGGAGAATGTTTGGAGGACAATCTTTCTTGAGCATTTGCAGAAGAGAGTCATCTGGAATAAGAATCATGTATCTGTGTATTTCATTTTGGCTTTTAAAAAGTCCTCCTTGGACCTGGAGTTGTGGACCTAAGATCACCCATTTTGGAAGATAACATTTGAAAGGAATTACGCTGCATTCTCAGGCAAAGATTTGTTCTTGCACAAATCATGAATCTTTTCATGATGTTAGCTGATAAAGCATATAAAGCTGTAAGTAAGGAGAATTTAAGGTTGGCATGATAACCTACAATCTAAAATAAAAAGAGTTCCAGTGTTCCCGAACTGCAGTGGAGCTATGTTATAGTTTGCCATATGAAAGGATTTAAATGTGTGAGTTTTATGCCTAAATGTAGTCATTTTGCATAGAATATTACACTAAAAAAGAGAAAACCCTATAGCGGGTTAATCTGTAATACAACATATTCACATGTTGCGATGTTTTACATCTCAATTTCTTTCAATGAATTTTGTTTAAAAATGGAGTATCATAAATTATTTTGATAAAAACAACCACACTTAATTTCTTGTTGATTTGTACCACGTAATACAATAAATGTAACTAATTTGAAACTGGAGAAGACTTTGTTAGATATTTCTTATAAGGCAGTGATAAATAATGACTATCTTGTCAAGGGAAAAAAGTGTCAGCATCACAAACACATTAATCGAGATTTCCAACAGCTTAGCACCAAATATTTTTTGCTAGGTGGAAGAATCTTTCAACCATACTTTCCCCTATATTTAGAATGTAAAGAAGCGAATAGATTTTGGTATATTCCAATCAAATTCAGCAGAATTTTCACCATCACTGGTAAACGGGTAGCATTCAGTGTGTGTATGTGTGCGTGTGTGCGTGTGTGCATGTGCGTGTTTGTAAATAAATACAAAACCATAGGTTACTCAGTAATAACAAACAGAATTTGGAACGACATACAGCAGAACAATTGTGTGTAGGCAGAACCAGAAATAGTGATAGATTATTGCACAGTTGCCATTGTTAGTGAAATAAGGCAATAACAGTAAGTGCGTATAAATCGTAGCTATTTATGCAATAACACTGACTACTGCTTCATAGTAAATGAGCCTGGCATCAATTATAATTGATTGCATACATTTATCTCTCTTTTATTATATTGAAATAAGACAATTACAAGTCGTATGTTATTCTATGGTTGAAATAAAGGCAAATAGCTAATATTTTCAGATATTACATATTTATCCCATGAAAATATAACTTCCAGGAGCACAGGAAGGAAAACAGCCAAGTTACAGTAAGATTTATTTGACGGGAAATAGATGAGAGAGAGAGAGTGAGTTCCATTTTTTTAAAGTCTAGAAATATTAGGAACTCGGCATGAGAAATTACATTGCGTAGTTTGCCAATCTTTACATAGAAGATGTCTAAACAAACAAGATATGGCAGTCATAACAGAAGGCCACTGTGCCAAGTGATAAATGAAATGGACTGTGGGAAAAGCATCTTATATGAATAATGGGACTGAACGAAAACATAGGGACAAAATAATGCAGGAGTAGCTTGCAAGTTCAAGCGTGTCAAGGTTTAATTTTGTCTATAAACTACATATGAGATATAAGCCATTCACTCTGCTAATGCTGTCCCATTGATTATCAAACTTAACCAGCTAGATCTGTGCACAAGAACTATTAGTGACCTTGTTGGAGCAAGCCTTTATGAGGAAAAAGACTCAACTGGGTATTTTCTCCAAGCCGTCCAAGAAGGCTTGACAGTGACACGGGTTGGCTGATTTGTTGACTCTTAATGAACAACAAGGAAGAAGAAAAATGATAAAATATAATTGGGATTCAAAATGGCAGTGCTCCACACAGTTAAAATTTGTTAGAATTTCCATTAGGAAGCGTTGGTTTGCTAGTAACATTGGTACAATTTCCTGCAATTTTCTGCATGTTAGCACTAGCAATAACTCTTGAACTAATGTACTACTTCAGAGTGCTTTACAGTCCTCTATAAGAGGTTTACAGAGTCAGCATGTTGCCTCCAACAATCTGGGTCCCTATTTTATTGAATTTGAAAGGATGGAAGGCTGAGTCAACCTTGAACCGGTGAGAATCAAACTGCCAAACTGCCGACAGTTGGCAGTCAGCAGAATTAACCTGCAGTACTGCATTCTAACCACTGCGCTACCACGGCATTGAAAGTATGGGTGCAGTCCTGCACATGAACTGTACATTTTATATATGAAATATGGTTCGTTCACAATAATATGTAACAATATCTTTGTGTATTCATTACATTTTAGTGTTTTCCTACTTTTTACTGTTTTAGGACCTCTATAGTCTGCCCAAAGATTTTCATTTTTAAAATAAATCAGAGTGGTTATAATAGAAATGGTAATAGTAACAGCATGTCTAATTAAACATAAGCTTTCTTACTATGGAACAATTCCGCCGATAGAAAATATCAAACATACATTTGTGAGTTTAGATCTTCTCACAAAATACAAAATACTGTGTCATTACTGTAGATAACCATAGCAATGAATGAAAAGTACCTCCAAATTCTTTGTGTACAAACTAGAGGTCAATGCTCTTTCGTATGTATGTATATACTGAGTTCCTCAGAGCAAGTGCAATCATTTCTCAGAAATATGCTTATAAAATTCCAACCATTCGTGATGTCCTATAACTGCAGGTGTTCTAGGACAGTATAAAAGCATGTGGAAAAAAACATTTCTGTTATTGTCCCCTGAACAGTTTCTTATATCAGTTAATTATTTATTCAGCATTATATTGCAGGTTGCCAATGTTTTTTAGAAGTAAAGGGGGGGAAATTAAGATAGAACTATGTGGAGAAACCTTTGTAAAGTTTCTAAAACCAAGAAGCAATATTGTAATTTTATGAATTTTAGTTTCCAGAGCACAATGGACCATTGATTTGAATCATCTTTTTTCGAGGAGATAAAAACTAAAGAAATAGATTAGTCAATTGTTTTAAAACAAAATGGCAAGTAGCAGATTCGAGGGGATTCCTTATATGCTCATTCATGAAACCCCCCTTTGTATCACATGTCCCAAAGGACATAACATCTAGTGATTTCACCTGATAGCTGAGTTTGATTGTCATCATAATAATATTGCAGTTGCAAGGAATAATTCACTTAGTTTTATGACCAAGCAATTATGCTGAAGCAGCATTTGATGGGGCCTGTAATTGGAGCACTATAAGACACATAATAGGATAACATTTTGGACTCTTCCGTTGCTTCCTTTTCTCACTGAAAATGTGTGCTGGAATGCTTAGCCTGAAATGCAGGAAATAATAAATCAGACTTTGGTCAAGACTTAAAACAATAATCAATTTTGTAATTCAGTTGCATATTTTTGAGGTGGAGAAAGATGTCTCCTCCCTCCCTTTATTACAATTGACAGATACTTCCTTTCTCTCACAGACATTACTGACATTTGGTACTAAAAGACCCAATCGTGAAGTTTTGCTGTTGTTTTGACCTATCTATGAACCTGAGAAATAATTTCCTACAATTATAATATGTCAGAGGATCATGACTGGAATCAAGTTATCGTTAATTTTTGTAATGAATTTTTTTTAGCAAAAGATTTCACAAAGATTTAAAAAGTACAAAAACTACACATAGAGAAAAAAATTAAAAAGACTATAAATGAGTAAAAATAAAAGTGACAAATAACAAAAAAGCAAGAAAATATTTTAAAATCTGAAGGACCAACTTCTCATCTTTGGAGCAGTTATAAACATAACAATTATCATCTTCACCCTTCTGAATTGAATACCATAGTTTCCTTACTCCCATATACCTTTTTAATCCATAAATCCTGAAATTAATCGTTCATGCTTATCCATTTTGAGTAAAAAGTCCATAAAGGGTTCCTAGACTTTTATAAAAGTAGTTGTAGTTCCCTCTTTAATCAAGCAAGTCAATTTAGTGATTTCTGCAAGCTCAGCCATCTTCACAATCCATTCCTCCATTAATGATGTTTCTTTAGTTTTCAATCTAACTGCAGTTACCATCCTGGGTAACAGTTATTAAAGCAAAGATTGCCTGATTTCAATCTTTTAGCATCTACTTAAAAATAAATCTGCAGCCATAAAAATCTGTGTATAGATGGGTTTAGGTAAACAGATATATATTGAGAATTAAGGTACAAACTATTTCTAAATACATGCTTAACCCAAGAATTTGTGATGAGTATCAGGGCCAAGAATGCAACTAATTCCTCATACAATAATCCAGTCTGATTTGTTATTTTTTCCCAGCAACCTAAGGTAAGATATGCTAGCTTTTAAACTATTCCCAGATCAGATCTACTGAAAACCATCTAGAGATTTACTCATAGATTCAAACTTCCTTTTTGCCCATCTGTATGCTAATCACTGACGTTTAGTACATTTGGTTTTGGTGGGGAAGCATTGTCCAGTTGTGCTTTGTTTGTCATGTTCCAGACTGGTTTGGTTGCTTGCTTAGTTGGCGATTGTGACTTTCACACAGAGCGTTCTGTAGCTTTTCACTATCAATAATAGTAAAAATAGTAGTAGAAGCAGTTGGAGAAGAGGAGGAGAAATGGTTAAGTTTGGTACTAGGCTGAGATCCTTTTCCGTAAAATACATCAGCCCTTTGCTTGGGCTCCAAAGCTGTCATGTAACTGCAAGAAGCAGTCGGCATGCATATTAATATTTTCAATTGCAGATCTAAATATATTGCAATTAAATAATTATTATGTGTTGGATGAAAAAAACTCTGTTGATAAAATGTATATTGGTCGCTATTTTTCCAAATGGCACTGTTGTCGTTTATTCCACAGGTAATCAATTAAAATGCAGTTTTGTAATTAAACTTCCCTGAGTTCAGTCGAATGATACTATGCAAATATTGTGTGCTCTATTTGTTTATCCCAGGAGTGCCATAAAAGCAACTGAGATGCATGTTCCAAATGTTGGTTGTTGCACACTCTTAGGCTGCTAAAATTCATTGAATTTGAGGTGTGCGTGATTGCAGCCACAGTTGTCTAAGCAGCACAGACACTAATGTAATCAGAACAATGACTGTTCACCCAAAGACTATCTTTCAGAGTGGGGAAATTCATCCGCTACTGCAGCTGTAGGATCAGGACCTGCTTATTTGTATTTGCAGTACTAATGTCTCAATTTAGATAATAATTTTACTGTTGCAATAACAGCAGAGTAGCAGATGGCAGCACCAGCCAGAGTTTGCTAGGCTTGAAAGGGGCAGGTTTGGACCAGGATAGTATTTGGAGACCAGAGCTGTAAGCTAGCCTGAGAAAAACATGCTGGAAGAAACCTCTTTTCTTGCTGCCAAGAAAAGTACATGAATGTATCGAGCTCCAGTCAAAAAAGACTTACTTTTTAAACTTTTACAAAGCTGTTTTTAGGTGCTATGAGCCGCAGAAGGACTTTCTGTTAGCTTCTAAATTGAGTGTGTACTACAAGTGCTGCATCCTGTGTGAAAGCTCTACCATCTGCCTTGGAAGAAGGCTCTGTTCTTTCCTTCCAAACATCCAGCCAGGAGGTGCGTTTTCTTAGGAGAAAAAGAGACACACTGCACAGTTAGTGGTTAGGGGTTTGCTTTCAGATCTGGTTTCTGAACAATCAATGTTTCAATCAGAATAGAGCTGTAAGGGATCTTGGAGGTCTTCTAGTCCAAGCCCCTGTTCAAGCATTAGACCCTATACCATTCCATACAAGTGGATGTCAGTCTCTTCTTAAAAACTTCCAGTAATGAAGCACTCACAACTTACTAAGGAAAGGTGTTCCATTGGTTAATTGTTCTCGCTGCTGGAAAGTTTCTCAATTCCTGGTTGCTTCCCTCCTTGATTAGTTTCCATCCGTTGTTTCTTATCTTGCCTTCTAGGACTTTGGAAAATAAGTTGACCCCTCTCTTCTTTGTGGTTGCCCCCCAAATACTGGAATACTGCTATCAATTCAAGGTGTTGGTGATCACCTTTAAACCAGATTACTTACGAGACCACCTTCTACCGCATGTCTCCCAGCGACCAATTAGATCTCACAGAGTTGGTCTTCTCCGAGTCCTGTCAACTAAATAATGTTGGTTGGTGGGTCCATGGGGGAGGGCCTTCTCTGTGGCTGCTCCGG
>JANHFO010007789.1:59155-70136 GCA_032468095.1 Pareas carinatus
AGATAGATAGATAGATAGATAGATAGATAGATAGATAGATAGATAGATAGATAGATAGATAGATAGATAGATAATGTCACCCCTAGTCCTTCTTTTGTCTATGCTAGCCATACTCAGTTCCTGCAACCATTCTTCATATGTTTTGATCTCTAGACCCTTAATCATCTTAGTTGCTCTTTGCATTTTTTCCAAAATCACAATCTCTTTTTCATAACGTGGTGACCAAAACTGGATGCAGTATTCCAGGTGTGGTCTTACTAAGGCTTTGTAACATAGAGGCTCTGTCACAGAAAAATATGGATTGAGGCAAAAAAATATATATCCGTACACATATCACTGAAATTAATATTTACTGACATATACTACAATATATGTGTATCATCATCAATTTTTTTCTTTAAAACTGTGTGCATCTGCCTCAACATGGCACACCACTTAGCAAAGTCACATTACTTTCTGAAGAAGAATGGAGGTAGAACATTGAGATGTTCCACTCGACTGACAGCGTACGCGAAGAAAACCAAGGGCCAAGTGTGCTGCACTTCATTGGAGAGAAGAGGGCTTCTTCTTTCCTTTGAAGTGGGGCTTTGATCAAAATATTAACATAGCAAAGCACAGCTCCAAAGCTCTGCAGAGCTCCAAGATATGTCCTGTTAAAATAAAGTGAGGCTAGAAATGCCATCCATGAGGTAGGGTATTTGCTTCCTTCTAGTAGAACTGTAAGCCTCCCCATACTATATAAAAAAACCCTGACCTCTCTTAAACATGACATTTCCTCCTCTGCCTCCTCCATTTCTCAAAATAGTTAGATCCCAAATTATCCAATCAGCTGTACAGCTGTGTCCATCTCAAGATGATGCTAAGGTCAGAAAAAGAGCACCTTGAAGAATCAGATTGGCTGAGGAGATTAAATGAGTTGAAATAGTTTTCCAGCATAGCATTCCAGCATCTTCTAAGCACCACCCAGTTAAAAGGAGAAACAAAGCCTGGTGCTCCAAAGCAACCTCCCTTTGTTTGCTTAGTACAGCAATCATTTTTCCTTACGCTGACTCTGTTGCTTCAATTTTCTCCATCCCGTTCGTTATAATATTACTGACAATCTTTTTCAACCGCAAGATAGTTTTTTCTTGCTAATTTTTCCCAGTGTGCATTTTATCCTGAGTCATTGAAAACAATTCTGCTCACCATAACCTAGATTGATTGCAGAAGAAAAGGAACTGGGGTATAAATCCAATTAATCCAAATAAAGATTGATTTCCTGGCAGAAATGATGGTCAGGGGAAAAGTGAGGAAGCAATATACATACAGATTACCTGGACTGTATTTCTTGTCCCTCTTTTGGGGTGACCGAACAAATAGGAAACGTGTCTCAGACTGAAGACATGCTCAGATTAGTTTAGTAATATATGGCCAGTGTGGCAGAGATCCTTAAATGGGTGATGACAGTTCCAGCTCTCAGTTAATAACTAAAGTCTTGGCATTATAGACTGATGCAGGGAATAACAGGGAATGTTTGCCAGGATCTGAACACATTGCACAGAAACGGAGCTAAAATTGATTTTTTTGTATGCTCTGAGTCTTTTGGTATTTCATTACCTTTTCTAGGTAAGACCTTCTAAAATCAAAAGAAAAAAAAGGACATCAAACTTTGTAAAGTGGCAGGTTATTACAGATTTAGGACATTTCTGTTACACCCTTGTAGGCTTTGTGTAAACTCAGCAGGTGGCAGCATATCACTCACCTAACCCAGACCTGAAAAATTAAGCAGGGCTTCTCACCAGGTGGGAGAATACAAGGAATCCTAAAGCTCAAGTTAGTCTTGAAGACACAAACACATCTCAGGAGGGGGAAAAGTCATAGCGATCCAGTTCTGTCCTGTGGCCAAGAAAACCATATAGGGATGCCCATAGGATGATCCAGAATCAAGCTTAGTATGAAGAAAGCAAAGAAAAAAATATTTTAATAATTGTAGAACACCCAGAGAAGTCAGTTAGTTTGTTTTCCCCTTTTGATGGAGAACCATCAGCCATCAACCACATTTCAGAGGTTATCTGGCAATGATCAGTTCAGAACACAGCTGGTGAAGGCTGTAGTCCTTCAGTGATCCATCATCTTTAAATGTTGACCAAACATAGGGAGTTTGAAAATAATGGAAGTTCAGTTTAATCTTAAACACGGTTCTTGCAAGATCTTTCTGTCTTAGCAGCCGGTTGCTGAGGAGGGAAGAAGGAAAAACAAAGGGGCTATCAGAAAGAAAAAAAACCCAAAAATGGTAGAAGAGGGAAGGGAGCACCACAAGAAAGAAGCACCTTGGATGCTGATCAACCCTCAATTTCCCTCTCCCCAAATGAAATACATGACTGGAAAGCATAATAATAGCATAATAACTGGGGAGGGACAAGAATGTAGGGTAATAAAGAATGCTGTCCTTTTTTTCTGTTAAGAACCTTTCCCATATACTATGCAATAGTTTTATTTAAATTTCCACTTACAGAATTAACCATTTAAATTGTTTCTCGTGTATGTGAATGCCATTGCTAAATGAGGTTCGCCTTTTCACTTTCACGCTAAGTGATGCATTCTTTAACTCAATAACGCAGCAGTTCAGTCAGTTCAGTCAGGGCCAGTTATGGATGGTTGCTACATGGCACACTCTAGAGCGGTATAATTGGATGAATAAATTTAACTCCAACTTGAGCAAATAAAATGTCTGTAATACAAAGAATGACTACCCAACCAATCAACTTCAGAAATGATAAAGATGAAAGAAAGTAATGCTTTCTTTCATCTTCTAAACCAGGGGGTCCCCATCCCTCGGGCCCATAACCTATTTGCAACACGCCATGCGACCTTGGTGGCTTGGTGGCCCTGTGAGTGAGTGGGGGAAAGAACCACTGTTTTAAAACCATGGTGGTAGTAGGAAGTTTATTGTGTTAGAAACATTATTATCCTTAAAGGAAAAATTTTATGTAGTAAATGTGGATTTAAGGTTAAGATTCAGTCTTGCATATACAAGAGTCCAATAGTGTTAAGTTCCAACAATTCTTGAAGTACCTGGTGTATTGCAAAACCAAACTTGACCCTGTTGTGTTCCTGTCGTGTTATTGAGTCTTAGAGAACATTGTCTTATGAGTCACCCAAATGGGCCTTTGAATCATCCCCAGCCTTCCCGCCCAGAACCCACCCACACATCCCTTTCTTAAGTGCAGGTGATGTTTCTCACATCTTTATTGCTACTGGGCTGATGCTACAGCTGGAGGAGGAAAAAGTGAGAAATGGGAGGAAAAGCTGGGAGGAGGTGTGGGGTGAATCCTAATTCTATTACCTTCAAACCTAAATCAGAGTTAGAATTGTATTATGGCGAGCATTACAAATCTTACGCATTTCAAGGAATAGGAATTTCACTTCACAATTTCAAACCATTTCTGCCATCCTTAGCTATAACTCAGCATTGAGAGATCAGATTCATAAATTAATCATGCTCCTCTTTATTCAAAAGGTAGTTCAATTGAGTTCATTGGATCTTACCCCCAGGACGATTCCAATTACTCAACCAAATTTCAATTTAAATGGTACTGTATGTTTGAATATTTTATTATAAAGAAAGAAGCACTATATAAAGACCAAACCTGAGATCTGTGATGGTCTGTGTGTTGGGGGAGGGATATAACATTTCAATCAACAATTGACAACTATTATGATGGAATTGATATCATTACAGAAGTGAAAGCTATCACTTTTTGTTCAGACCCATTTAATCTGTATTAATAAAAACAACACAGGATAAATAGTTCAGCCATGTGTAATCATAAATATCTGTATGCACAAATAATGTCAGATTGGCTTGCTTATCATAAGCTCCTTAGGATGCTGCATACATTTTTTAAAATTTCAGTCTTTCAATGCAGAGGCATTGAAGGTAGACTGCAGTAAATGCTGGACAGAGTATAATTTGCTAAAAGGCAGAATATCCATTAAAAAAAGAAGTTCAAGCAATTGTCACAAATGGAAATATAGAAAAAAGTAGAGTTATGCTTTGTGAAAAAAACAGATACCTAGCTATTTAAGTTATTTATGAGTACATTTTATGTGTTTATGTATTTATATGTCTGATATGTCTGAATGTGATACATCTTTACTGACTAGCAGCTACTCATACTTTTCCATCTAAATATATCAGTGGGTTATGGCAAATAACAATTTATCTATTAACATATTTACATAACGTAGCGGGTTATATAAAATAAATGCTTAGATAAATTCTTAATTACTATAAATAAGCCTTTAAGCAAACAATCATTACTACAATTCTACGTAGTCAAAGGGACATTACAACAGTTCTTACACTTAAATAAACAAAAGTGTAAGATAATACGGTCTAGGATTACTCTTCCCATGCTTTGATTTTTTTCAGTGTTCCAGTAGCCAAGGGATACAATTTATTGGTGCATAGTTTATGCACAATTATCCACTTATCAATTTTTATATAAAAACCTTCATTAAATAAAGGTTCCTTTTTCATACCAGCACAGAGAAGGAAGACTGCAAAAATGAGTTGTATCTAATAACTATAAATTCCTACATAAATTAATAAAGACAATAATAAATTAATAAACATTATTGAGCATATTTTAAAACTGCTGATCATAGGGGAGGACAGCATCCTTATCCTTTCACAAGGAAGCGTATTTTTCACTCAGCGCAGGAAAGCTTTCTGTGCCAGTTGAGCATTGGCTGAGTATATAATCATAGGGCTGGAAGGGACGTGGAAGTCTTCTAGTCCAGGGCCTTGCAGGGGTCCTTATACCATCACAAACAAACGTCTTTCCAAGTCTTTTCTTGAAAACCTCCAGCAATGGAGCACTCACAACTCAGGGAGGCAAACAAGGAACAGCTGGGCAGCTTTTAGTTATAACTTTGAGCTTTTCTTCCAGTTTTTTCTTCAGCTTTGCTCCTATGCTTAGGTGTTCTCTGGCCTTGAGTAGTTCTCAGTCTCATAGTTTCAATTCCTGATTCACATCAACCCTGGCAGTTGCACAGATACTCTACATCAGGGATCGCCAACTGTCGCTCTGCAGACCGGTGTTGATCCGCAGAGGGCCTGCAGCCAGTCCACACAGCTGGAGGTGAGCCGAAGGCATGCCAGGCAGGCGGAGGGGAGGGAGAGGGGACTGGTCAGAAGCCGCCCAACGCAAAGACTCCCCATCAGGCTGCAACTGGCCCTCGATTCCTGTGCTCCGCATCATCCCCACTCTTCCCCCCTCCCTGCATTTTCCCTCCTACCACCCCACCCTGGCTTGCACTCCATCGTGGAGCCCACAAACCAAGCATGCCAGCCCTGCCTGCAACCTGGGAAGAAGACGAGGCAGGGAGAAACCACCTGAAGTCCTGCGTCTCCAAGGGAATCCCTCTCTCACCTGCACTGTCTCCAATGCCACTGAGCCTGTGCAAGACCGAGTTGGTCTGGCCTCCCCTCTTCTTTGGAACTGCCTCCTCAGCGCGGCCACCTCCCCAATACATTGGATCCCTGGCCCCTTCTTCAGCAAAGGCCTCCAGAGCAGAGCAAGAAAACCTCCTTCCATGAAGGACCTCCATGTCTCCATTCTCTTCCCTCCTCCCTCCCCTCCCCCCTTCTCCCCCCATCTGTGGAAAAACCGTCCCCCATGAAACTGTGGCCAAATGGTTGGGGACCACTGATCTACATGTCCTGCTCCTCTGTATAAAGGAGAACACTAGCAAGAGGATGAAAGTTTGTAGGTCTGCTGGAGGTGACACAATTAGTACCTCCATAGATTTTGGTGATATCGTCAAATATAAGATGAATTTGTAGGGTGCAACAGCAAAGTTGAATCTTCCGGATAAATGATAGTAAGCTTGTGAAAGGTTATTATTGGAGAAAACAGAGCTTATCTTACCTTCAACCTTTGCTTGTAAAAAAAACCTCGAGTCTTCAGCCTCTCCAGTGGTGGAAGCAGAATTTTTAACCTCATGATTCTTTTGCTAACGCTTTTTTCATATTTACAAGACTGTAGTTTGGGCTAATACAGTTTTGTCTCACTGTTACACTTGATTAGCCATTCATTAATTCTATGGATGAAATGAAAATAAGTAAAGTCACAGCTCCTAGGGAAAATCCATTATCTTGAGTATTTATGTAATGTTTTGTAAATAGTTTTCTAAAGTTCAATGTGGAATTTATTTTTTTCATGTTTTTTGTACACCGCCCTTAGTCCTTTGGGAGAAGGGCGGTATATAAGTCTAAACAAATAAATAAATAAATAAATAAATGTGACTTCTGACTTTGAGAAAAGGAAAATACTGGAATTTTTTCTTTTTTGCAAGATGCCTGGGAAGCTAAATTCCAGGTGACTGGATATATCATTGCATCCATTCAGATGTAGGTCAATTCTCTGTAGATGTAAAGCAGTGTTCTACATTTTGGTTAAGAGAGAGAGAGAGAGAGAGAGGCCCTTTGAAATGTATATTAAAACAAATTGTGCAAGGTCTGTAGTATACATGCCATAAATGTAGAATGCTTGGCATAAAGAAAACACAGTTAAAAACACCAATGTTTTGAATGAATTAATCCACATTTCCTAGTAATCTTGCACCATAACAATAGTAGATTATCCAAATGAGTGTTTAGTGAGTATGAAAGACAATGGTTATTTTCCTCAAAAGTGTTCTGAATAAGCCAGAATAAGAATACCTGAAAGAGAGAAATGCAAAGTACTATCTCCTCTATGCAGATAATTCACTTCTATAATTTCTATGAAATATGGCATTTCAGCCTCATTTTTAAATTTAAAGATTTCCAATACTGTAACATAGTTTTTTTCAACCTTGGCAACCTTTAAGATGTGTGGACTTCAACTCCCAGAATCCCCAGTCAGTAAGAGGAAGTGAGGCTGAGTGTGGAATTCTGGGGTTTGAAATAGATACATCTTAACCTTGCCAAGGTTGAGAAATACTGATCTACATCTGCTAGATCTATTCTCTGTAGATAATAGATTTCACAAGAAGAACACTCCATTGATTCTTTAGTCTATATTGTACCAGTGTAGGGTTTATTTGGTATTGAAGCAAACACTCTCTCAAGAGAATTTAAATAGAAAACTAAAGCATCATTTGTTATTATTCATTTATACACTGTATCTGTCTAACAATTGAAGCTCACTGGGCAGATAACATTACTAACACACTCACACACACAAATAATAAAATGCCTTTAACACAGAAATGGTATTGCAAAACACAAAATATACAGTTTAGAATCATTATTAATGTCTATCTAATGAAATCAATCTTAGACATTCTCTGATCCAGCATAAAGAAAGTCTATGAAATCATTTGTCCAATATTAGACTGCAGGTATAATGTTAATTATTACAGAGATTTCAAACTGGTTGTATCCCCCATAGAAAGTAAACAATATACAGCACAGTGTGAAGAGAACAATCCGCAAGGTCCAATTTTGCTGGGATGAGCTGAAAATAAGAAGCAGGTTTTGCCTACTGGGAATTCAGGAGAAAAATCTGATGTATAGAAAGTGATTAATGTTGTTAATGAACCCCTTAAAAGAAGCAATAGATGTGAAACTGCAATCAGGATCTTGAAAGAATGAGGAAAACATTACTCCAGGCTGTTAATCCCATGATTGCTCCATGACTGAATTTGGCACTACAGATTGTCCTCATTTAGCAATCACAATTGAGAGTGGCAATTCAGTCATTAAGCAAAGCAATTGCTAAGTGAAACTGCAACTATGCTTTATGATCTTACATCAGCTTTGTTTTCTTTGCAGATTTTCAAAGATCATAAATGTGAGGAGTGGTCATAAAGTTACATTTTTTCTTTTTTAATATTTTTTTTATTTCAGACAGACAAATAAAACAAATACACAAACACACACACACACACACACACATACAATACATAAAATACCAACCAGAAAAGGTAAGCTCATTACATATCAGACCAATAGATATTTTGAAAATTGAAGATAGTAAGTCGATATAAAGGTACATTCCATAATTGATCTAACTTTTCAAGGGTATTTTTACAGGATAATTTTCAAACTCTTCTGAAAGAATATGTTCAAAAAGGGAGGTTTAACATGTACTGTTCTCTTTTTCTTTCAAGTTCTCTAGTTGTATCTCTTCTTTTTCATCCTTTTTACTTTCTTTCTCTTTCCTCCATCCTTCTTCCATTACTGCTTCCTCTTTTCTCTGGCTTTTTTATTTATTACCCCCTACTTTTAAGACCTTATCATTTACCCTAACCCTGCCCCTAATCATCACCCTAGCACTAACCTTAAACTCTAATCCTAACCCTAAACACACACTCCCTAACCTTCTCCCTAACTCTACCCTGACTCTTAGCCCTAAAACTTTCCCTATCTCTATATTAACCCTTATTCTATAAACTAAACTTAGACTTAGTCCTTACTCCCCTATATTTTATACCTCATCAGCCAGCTTTTCTTCATCATACCTTCTCTCCCTTCCCTTCCAGCTTTTTAACCTCTCTCCTTACCTTCTTATCTCTTCACCTTCCTTCTCCCACTTTCTCTTCCTTCCTTCCTTCCTTCCTTCCTTCTTGTCTTCTTTTCCTCCATCTTTCTATACCATCTTCTCTTCTAACACTCCAAATCATGCTTTCCTTTTTCTCCATCCCTCTCGTCTTACCTAACTACCTCTCTACTCCTATCTTGTTCCTACTTCCTTTCTTCTTTCATATCCATCTTCCCTGTTCTCTCCTCTTCTCCCTGTTTCTCTTCCTGTGCTTGCCTCCTTCTCTTTATTCCCCTTTCACCTACTCCCCTTCTCTTCTCTTCTTCATTTATTAATTATTTTATTCCTGGGTTCTAGTCTTTTGTCTAATCAATTTAACTAATTTTTGTATCTTTACATCCATTACCTATTCCCTTCTTTTCTCTTCTTCCTTCTCTTATTTCTTCATTATTTATTGGGTTTTGACTTTGTTCCTTCTTGCAATTTATCCCTGTAGATAATTTATGATTCCTTTTTTTTCCTTTATCTCATTCCACCCTCTTTTATATCACTAATCTCCTTTCTTTCTCTTCGTCATCCCATTTCAAAAAGTTACATTCTAATTTCTAATTCATATATACAAGTTCATTTGACATGCAACAAACCAAAACATTATAATTTCTTTTTTATCCCATTTCAAACTATTACATTCATATTTCAAATATACAAATTCATTTAACATACAACAAAACAACATATTATTGTTAACTTCTATTTTAACTTCAAAATCTCATTTATAATTGATATTTATATTACCACTTAGTTACATTTTCATCACCCTCTCAACTGCAAGCAGTCACTGAACAAAGTAGTCAGTAAAAAGTATTATCTATCAGTAGTTGATTCCTGGTTGAATTTAGCTCTCAAGTAAATTGTTGACAATCTAAGGGATATGCCTAATGTAAGTAATTTCAGGGATATGCATGTTTAATATCATCACCATCATCATCATCATCATCATCATCATTTTAGCTATTGTCTAAAATGTTAAAGGTTAAAGACTTCTTCTACATGTTTCCATATGGTTCTGAACTTTCTTTTGCCAATGGAGTCACAATATCTGCTGAGGTTGTCGACCCATCTTGTTTTAGGTCTCTTCATAATTCAACACTTTTTATCAAGTGGAATCCATTCCATGCCTTGGTCCACCTACCATCAGTTCTTCTTGCTATGTGACCAGACCATTTTCATTGCAATTCTTTTATTCTCTTGATGTTTGTTCTCTAATCCATGTGCAGGTCTTTCTATCTTGTCTTGTAATGCCTAGCATGTATCTTCCAATGGCTCTTTTTGTGCCACTTGTAGCTTTTGTATTGATTGTGAGGTTAGTGCCCATGTTTCACTGACATATGTTAGAGCAGGTAGCACACACTGATTGAAAACTTTTCACTTCAGGCATAGGGAGAAGTTCTTGAAAATCATACTTAGCGTGCCAAATATCTGCCAACCACATTTAACATATATTTAATAAATATAAAATGTTTCTGATATTTGTTCAATATATTCCCCCCACCTCTCTCTCCATATCTAAGGGACATACATACCTAACATAAATATACTTTTAGTAAGAAATATTCTGTACTCTAAAAAAATTCTTTACTCTATGCAAAGATTTAATGAGTCATTCTGTTCAGTAAAAATATCATCTAGGCGTGGCTTCTCTTTTCAACAAATGAACTGTTGTTTCTTCTGTCTCAAAATTGATTCTCTCAGAGATCTCTCAAGCAGGATCTCTCCAGTTCTAATGGAATTCACTTTAAACATAGCCTGCAGCCAAATCTTCAAAGAGAGAGTGGGACAGTAATCCGATAAGAAAAATGTCCAACCTCAAAGTTTGAATCAGCAATTTTACATATATAGGAAGAGGGTCACACAGGTACAAAAATAAGTAAATAATGGTAAACTTTTGATCTTTTTGGAATGTGTCCCACAGTGTGCTTTCCTCTGAGGTAACATTGTTTTATAAAACTGACTGAGCAGACTCCTTAGCCATGAAGTATATATCCAAAGCACTGGACATATTTACAAAAACAAACAGTCCCTTTTTCTTTGTAAAATGCTCTTGGCAACAGCTGTCTCTGCAAAAGACTTATTTAGGCTGTTTCTCTTACAGTTGAAGATCCAGCCGTTCCGTTTCTGATCGATCTTCTCTTGGGACCTTTACTAAGGCATATGTGGGCGCGATTCGGATGGCGAAGAGAAATTATTTCGCCGCTCTGATCGCATCCACAGATAACCGCCCTGCGGCCCTGTTTGGGGTGGCCCGTTCTCTCCTTCATTTGGGTAGACGGGATGACCTCTCGCAGGGTTCGGCGGAGGAGTTTAGAGGTTATTTCCAGGAGAAGATCGCGTGGATCCGGGAGGGTTTGGACTCTGACTGGCATAGTCCAGATGGAGTGACGGAGGCAGGTCTTGAGACGGTTTGGGAT
>JANHFO010007789.1:97224-108163 GCA_032468095.1 Pareas carinatus
GGGAGTGGGTCAACACAATGGGGGAAGCTGGTTTTACATGATTTGCTTAACAACTGCCTTGCTTAGAAACCTAAATTCTCATCCCAATTATGGTCATAAGTTAAGGACCACCTGTACTGTAATTCAGTGTTTCTCAGCTTCGTGAAGATATGTGAACTTCAGCTCCCAGAATCCCCCATCCAGTTACTGCTGTAGCTTGTCTCTTTCCTTACCCGTCGTTTGCCCTGGCACTAGAAGGCCCCGGAAACCCAAATATTCCCACTGATCTTATCGCCCTGGTTTACACGATCCTGCCCCACTTAAGCCAATCCTTCATGCCCTTTTTGTTTCTTGTTTCAGTCACGAAGGAGCCATAATTAGCCTTACTGAGCTGTCTTTTCCTTTGCCCTTTCCAATATCTGCCATAAATAGACATTTATTAGTCAATGTGTACCCTCCAACAGTTGTTTCTCTGCCACCCAATGAAAGCAATACACTTTATTGACAAGGGTGAAATTGCATCACTGTTGTTAGTTATAAGCGGAGCTTCCTTGGTTGCAAGGACAGCGCAAATACAGAAGGCAGTGTGCAAGGATGGAGCGATGAACTTAGTGTCACACACACACAGAATATAAAGGGTATAAAAGGTCTTTATGTACAGGATATAGGCACAGTCCAATCTTCAAAGTCAGTTAACTGTCCAATAGTCATACACAGCCAAGCAAGCAATGTCATATAAACTAACCAGAATAATCAGCAATCAAAACAGTAACTCTGGAACGTAGCTACATCAATGGAGAGAGAGAAATGCTCTCTGACTTCCTGCTTTATACTGCTTTATAATCAGCATCCTGGTCTTAGTAATTACCATGACTCATCATGGTCTACTTCCATATATGGTAAACCAACTGTTAGGGCTCTTAAAGCAATCATAACATGGCTCCTATTTATGATGGTTGCAGTATCCTGGGCTCATGTCATCACCTTTTGTGACCGTCTGACAACCAAAGTCAATGGGGAAGTCAGATTCACTTAACAACTGTGTTACTAATTTAACAGCTCCAATGATTCACTTAATGGATGTGTCAAGAAAGGTCATAAAATGGGGCAAGACTAACTTATCAAATGTCTCACTTAGCAACAGAATTTTGGGCTCAATTGTAGTCATACATAGAATACTACCTGTATTACAGCAGATATGGAGGCATCAACCATTAATGTGGTTTAAAATGCTGCTGCACGAAGGAGACGCTCATGGAACCAGTTCAGATTTATAGAACCCTCCACTTCAGAAGATACTTGGATGCCACATACAAGACCTTTCCATGAAATACTTTTGTGGCCCATGGACAATTATTTCTCGATGATACATGCATCTGGTGTACAAATGGAAATTAATAAGACTGCTATTGTCAAGTACAAAATAGAAATTAGGCTTCCTTTTCAAGTCATAAAGGAGACACATTTGAAAATGTGATAAAATGATCTCCCCAAGCCAAAGAGTTATTAGAAAAGTCAATAAATGCTCTGTAGATATGGAATTAGTGCTGTGTACATTCTCCTGCTGTTTTTTCCCCTAGTACTCTTTCAGTTTAATGGAAGACAATATTCTTCTGAAATTTCTTCCAAAGAAGAGAATTGCATGATATTCTCATAGGTACAGAAGGATCTTTTTATTTAGTGATGATCAATGTATATATAATTGTCTGAATATCCTCTTTTTCCTGATACAATCATCTCTCCAAGAGTTTAGGGTCTCCCTAATTTTCCTCACTTCACGATGCCTTTTTAGATTGGAAAATATTGATAGCTAGGTAGATTTCAAGGAAGTGAAAGATAGGTAGCAGAAAACAAGAAGACCTTTAAACAATAAAAGGTGATCAGAATACTATCAAGAGAAATTCAAAAGAAATTCACACGCACTCTAAAAATAACTTGAAAAAACAGACAACCTTTTCAATGGAAGAAAACTTTTGAGAAATTTCAAGGAGGAACTGGGCACTGCATTTTACATATAACATACCAAAACATATTAAAACATACTTGGAAATAAATAAAAAATTGAATTCGTACAATATATTGCCAAATAATAGTTAAAATGAGGTCAAACTAAAGTTTTAATTCACTAGTAGAAACATCTCTGAATACAACAATATCTTAAAAGCATGTTACTGCAGACTTAAAGAAAGGCAGCTTGATTTTACCAATCTCCCTTCATTAGCTATTCTAAATTCTACCTGTACCCACTGTTCTGGAGAGCAGATGTTGGGACTTTCACCCCTTCTCTAGCATTACAACATTTTTTTGCTGTTTATGAAATTGGTTGTTCTTTGACTTATGACCATAATTGAGCCCAGATTTGAAAGTCATTGTGATCATTAAGTGAGTCACCATGTGACTGTGTCCAATTTTACAACCTTTACAGCCTTTTTTTTCAGTGATCTTTGTTAAGTGAACATGGTCAATAAACAGATGCATTTTATCTAAACAAAAATAAACACAGGAAACTTGAAAAAAGGCAAAAATTGTGGTCACACGATTGCTAGGATGGTGGAAACAGTCATAAAGGTGAGCTGGCTGCCAAGCACCCAAAATGTGATCACATGATTGCGGTGTGTGTGTCGGTGTGTGTGTGTGTGTGTATTTACAACTGTTGAAACTTCAAAATCAAATCATAGGTACCTTTGGAGATAGGTGGTGTCTTATCTATCCCCCTCAGTTGAGAAAGCAAGCAGCACAACATAGGAGATCAAACCCATCAGGACAAGATTCAGTTCCATTTGAAAGAGAAAGGTGACTCATTTGAAGACAGCAAAATCCACATTTTGGATAGAGAGGATCATTGGTTTGAAAGAGATGTAAAAGAGGTCATTTATGTTAACATTGAGCAGCCCTCTCTCAACAGAGCAAAAGGGATAAGGCACCACCTATCTCCAGTCCACAAGGCAGCTCTTGCCATCCTGCCAAGAAAATTCCACAACCAATTAAAACCCGAGGGCAACGATAAGTCCCCAAGTGGGCTTGAGAGCTCTCACAGACAGCAATAATGAATCAGTTGACAGCAACAAATACAACCCTTCCAATCCATCCCACCACCATCAGAAACTATCCTTCCATTCCCCACCACCCAGTCTCAATTGTCAGTACTAATTCTTCATCCCTTCCCCCACTTCTACCATCACAACTGATGAAACCTTTTGTTCCTCTTCCTCAAGGAAAAAACATTCTAGTTGCCTTTTTAAAAAATGAGTGAGAAAGGAAAAAGGATGTTATAGCAGTGTGTAGATTTGAAAATTGACTGCTGATGAGCTGTAAGAAAATGTAATGGGTCCTTCTTACTATAAAAATATCACTGACAAATTTTGCCACAACTTTTCTTTCGTTTTACATCTGAGCAAGTATCTTAGATAAGTAGGTTGAGTAGTGATTCAACTTTACTTTCAGGAGGAAAAGCCAAGCTTATGCATTTGTTTTTCTGTTGAACAACTCTGACATTAGCAGTATCTAACTTTTTGTTCTTGAAACTTAATACAAACTGCATACAGTATCTAGTCTTGCTGAATACCACAGGTTGCTCCTGGTCAAAACTTTGATTGTCAAACAGTTTGTAGCTTCAGGCTCTCATTGGATTAGTGTATAAATTTAAGCAGATGCCTTTTATAACACCAGTAATGGACTGTCTAAGTCATTAGATCTGGCACAATCATTTTGTGAGGGTTCTTTCTCTCCTGGGGCAGTTTATATTGCATTATTCATTGATGCTATTTCCATGGTAAACTCTTGTATTATAATGATTACAGACCTACCTTCATTTTCCTGTGTCTTATGTCCAATGAAAAACTCAGCCGTGGCTTTTTAAATTCCTTAAGGAAACAATCTTTCTGTAGCTACAAGAGAATCCGTGATGCCAAAACACATTACTTTGATGAACAATCAACCCATTTCTAGTTTTAATGGCACATTGTGGTGTACTTTGCTGCAATTATAAACAGGTCAGATTATATTCACAGACTACAGTATTGAGAGACAAACAGTTCAATTTTTTTTTGTTCACTGCTAACTGCCAGGGGAAAAGAACACAATAGCTTCTACAACATATATCTTTGCCTTCTCAAATCAGAGTAACGCCGAATTATGCAGTGATATCACTGGGAATGGTGTGAGTTCAGAGCCCCAAAGCCCAGAAACAATGACAATGGCAAACTTTTTTTAAAAAAAGTGTTTGTTTCCTCCTTTGGTTCTTATTTAAGAAGCAAACATATTGAGCATGGAACAGAAGTAGATTATTTACTTAATGAATGAGATAGTTTTGTATTCTCCGGTTGTAGTTGATTATTTTAATTTTTATGATCTGGTCTGGACTGTAATAAAACATTTTTTCATTAATTAAGCATAGATACTGCTCTTCATCTCTCAGCAATGCTGTCTGAAAGGAAAGGAAGGGAAGGGAAGGGAAAGAAAGAAAAAGAAAGGAAAAGAAAAGAAAGGAAAAGAAGAGAAAAGGCACTGGATAGGAATAGAGAAAAGGGGAACATGAGGATGGTGATGAGGATTAGAATTAGGAACATTATAAGTCCTTTCATTGGAGAACCATCTGCCAGGCATGCTTTAACCTGAAATTCTACTAGACCCAGGATGTCTGTGCTAGGTCCTTCCAATCAATCTGATAGGAGTGAACTAGGGAGCAGAGGAGAACCTGGAGACAGAATCTTAAATTATCTGTTCTACCACAAATAAATCTAACCATGTCTTGAAAGGGAAAACAATTTCTAGAAGTAAGAATGTAGCAAAAGGTTCCAGAAGTCAAGATATAGACTTGACAGCAACATATTGGCCAAAAAATCTTCCAAATTTTAGAGCAGTCCATTGGATTCTGAATAAACATTGTCAGTTGCCCGTGATTCTCCGGGGATGTGTTAATTATGTATTACATTCCAATAAAACAGTTTTATTAAGCATTAATTCTCTGTGCCGTAATACAAATCATAGAGCACAAAGCAGCCTTAAAATATTTATCATCTGTATGGGAAAATATTAAGCATTCCTTTCTGCTGTTGTGTACAGTATTAATGAATATTTTATAACAATAGTAACAGGGCACAGACTTAAAATGTGTTGTAAGCTAGATACAATTACAAGTGAAAGCATGAAAATAAATAATGTTCTGGGGCTGAAGTTCTCATATCGTTTAGGCATTGCAAGCCCTGTCTCTTTCAATAATGATTGGAATCTAAAGAACAACTGCTTGTGCTAATATATGCATAGAGGGAGTCCCCAGGGTGGCAAATAAATAACCAACTTATGGCATGGTTAAAACAATCATATTTTCTCGTAATAACAACTGAATGAAGAAATGCTGTTATACAGTATGCAAGGATTTTCATTTCACATTCAAGTGATTTGTTATTTAAGCATGTGTATGCACGCACGTGTAAAATGTATACTTAAAAAGCTTTTCATTATTGCTTTTATTTCTTCATCCATCCTTTACTATAGTTTATAAGTGATGGGAATTTTTTTTAAAAAAAAGTTTGTTTCTTACTTTTTATAGAGAACTTGGTCTACAGCATTCTAGTATTTCTGCTTCATAAAATTCTTCCAGACAGAAGAGGTAGGTAGATGTAAATTTGTTCTTGGTGTAGATAAGAAGGACGATAATCAAAGTATGCAAATATTCAAAGTAGGAAAGGCTGATTTACTTTTTGATAATTCAGTTGTTTAATATTTGATTGAAAAATACCTTGCCTATCTTGTATTAATTCTGTCAGTTCAGAAAAAAGACTTGCAATAAATAATTTAAGTTGTAATTGTAGTTTACTTTTGAACACATAGACCTTTTTTTTGAAGATATTAACTACTTGCTGATACATCTCCTTGCTGATTATAGTAATTTTCCATTTCCCATATATTTCCCTCTTAATTATTATCTTAGCTGAAAGCTCTATTCACCTTCTGTGGTTTCCTAAACTATTATCCTGCCTTTTCCCCCTTCTTCTCTAATTGGAATGCCTTGTAATTGTACCTCAATTGTTTTTCTTTTGATAAATCCCTAACCTTACTGCAGTTGTTTTGACCTGAGGGTTTCTGTACATGGCCAAAGAACCAAGAATGACACCTGGAATTATATCTGAGTTCTTCCCTTATTGTTGTTCACCTACAAACGGAATCTTGCCAGACTAAAGCAATTATCTACAATAGTTATAGATATACTCTATGAATAGCTAGGGAGTGCAAATTGATTTTATTGTAACGTTAGTTATTGATTTTGATATTTATTTCTTAGTTTAATCATGTGCTTCGTTGGTTGTTGTTGTATTTGTTGTTATATGTATGTTTGGAAAAAAATTATCACATAAAATAAAAAAAAGGAAGCTGCAATTTGAAAGAGATTGGCAACAGAAAACAAGAGCAATAATAGCTATTTGACATTGAAAAACAGCAACTCACAAACACTTCTCAAATGAAATGGAAAAGAAGTTCCAAACTACATAAGAATGGAATAGAAATACTTTTCCTTGGGAAGAAAACTTTGAAAAAAATTCGGGTGATATGACCGTAACATCTTATTGCACAGAGCCCATCTCACATTCACTACCAGAGGGAGAAATTAAACATGCCTTCTTAAAAATGTTTCCAGAATTTTAAAGGTAGTCCTTACTTAATGACTTCCCTGTTTAGTAACCATTCAAAGTTATGATGGCACTGAAAAAGTAACAAGCAGAGTCAACTTGTATTCTCAAAATAGGGAAAGTCAGCAAATGCTGGGTAGTGAAACTTAAATGGGCAGTATTTATCCTTTTCTTAATATTACTTCCTCATTTTTAATTATAGCATTCCTATCGCTCACCATTCCCTGAGATATTTTTACTAGTTATAACTGAGTTTAGACAGCTGTTTTAACTATACAATGAACATTTGGTATGCTATAAACAATAAAATTGAAGGAAGGAAGAAAGAATGAGGGCCAGCAGCAAATCCTGCCACAGACAGATCAGCCTCTGAATAAGATGCAAATACATATGTCCTTTGGATGGTTGTTTTAGTTTCCTCACAATTTTAGGCCTCAGCCAATTAAAATAAAAATGGATGCCAAGAACATAATAGTTATGTCCCTTGATCCCAAGATCTCCTGCATTGTAGCAACATTTAGTACCTCTCACAGCATCCTTGTTAGGAATTTCAGGGAAGAGAAGGTAAGGGAGAAATTAAAATGTTTTCCATACACCTCCTGTACTGTAGAAGCTTAAAGAAAATGTTCTTCCTCTTTGTTTTGACGATTAATTGTAAGTGCAATGAAGTTTACACTCCCATTCACATCAAGTCTGGTTGTTGTATCAGCATTTGGAAAATGGGTCACAACAAGGAGGAGGGCAACCAGCACTTTCAAATTTATTATAGGCCTCATAGTTTTCATTAGAAAGTTTCAGCTGCTGAGGCTGTAAGATTCTCAGCATTTTGTTAAGTAAGCATGCAACCTACTTGACTCCAGAGAATATATTGAAGATAGATCAAGAATGAAAACTAAGGGATATTTTTTTAAAAAATGTCAAGGTTATTACCTTAAAAATCTTGTCAGAATATCTCAAGCAGCATCACCATATTCTACCTTTTCACCATGTAACTAGTTCATTCAGTATTAAAATCGTTGGTGCTGCTGGTGTCCTGGAATACCCCAATCAGCTATATTAATGTCTTACTTTCTGCCATTGCTTTAAGATGCCATAGGCAAATATAAGACACTGAATTTCAGAGGATGAAATTCATCCATACTTCCACTAACCTTTGTGATGGAATAGTTCATTTCTTCATCTCATTACAAAAGCCATGGTAGCCAGCTGCTTTCTGTTCTTATCACCAGATCTTCTCTTCCTCTCAATATAGCCCGCAGATCTCTTATCCATTGATAAATTGCTCTTGAAAGCATCTAACCAAATCCTAAATAAACAATAGAATGAACCCTAATAATCTTAATATATGCCTTTGGACAAGAATTATTAGTTGTGTCATGTGGAAAACTTTCTGGTTGACTCTACATCTGTAAGATTTGTTCTGCATCTCACCCAAATTAAAATTCAGATTTGGAGATGCATCTGAGCAGAACTAGAATCTCTTGGCTCCTGCCACAATTTTCAATAAGTGTAGCAAGTCTTGATTCATGTTGGTGAACTCTATACATATGTGGCTTCAAGATGTTATTGAATTGCAACTCCCAACATGCTCCAATGTTGACTGTTGGCTGATGTCCTGGAATTATAGTTCGGAAACATATGAAAGCTCAGACCCGTATTAGGATATAGAAATATGATTTCTAAGGGCATTTGTACTTAATTCTGCTTTTTATATTTATATTTGTGAAATTTGGATTGTTTATAATTTAGAACAGAGACATAGAATGTTTATTTGAATGGAATACTATTTGGACTAGGGGGTTTGGGGAATTGTTTATATTTGGAATGAGAAAATATATATATATGAGATTGTCTTTTGTAAAGGAGAAATGGTCTCTTTATTAAAGATCCATTTTCTTTATGTATATTAGGATATTGGGATATCTTATGACTTAAATGGGATTTTGTTAGAGCAAGAAGTTGAAATGTGGAACATTGAATTTTATATATGTCAATTATGTTAATATTTTAGATCTCTGTTTGGACATTTTGCTAATAATTGAATTTGAGATGACATGACTAATTTAATTTGGCTATTATTAAGAGATGGATTTTAACTTAGAGGTGGTGACAAGATCATGCAATTGTTTATATTTGATATGGTGTCATGGTGGGAAGTCACTTTTTTGGGGAGGAGAGAATATATGTGCGTGTTTGTGTAGTAATTTTTTCTTTTCTTTCTTTTAGCTTGTACTATTTTTATTGCTGTTTTCAGAACTTTTAATAAAATTATTATCAAACATCATAAGGGACTGGAAGGAGTGACCATGTGGTGAAGAAATAGAAGAACCAGAGGTAGATGGAGAAGCTCAGGTGGATTTGTCCTGGATCAAATGTTTTCCATTTGAGCTGTACCTTTCTATTCCATTTCTAGCTCTTACCAGCTATTGCTCAATGACATGTTGATAGGAAGGACAACACCATATCTGCTGTTCCTCACACTCTGTTGTAATTGAAAAAGGAGTTATTAAACTCAGTTGAAATAGCTGAAAGGATAATGCAAGGAAAATGAAATGAGAAATCTAAATTGATCTCATCAACAATTTTATACATATTTTAGATACATTTTATTCAGTTCATGGATGCATGAGGGGCAGATTCCATACTCAATGTAAATATAAGCTTACCAAAAGGTAAATTTAAGCACGCTAATTAACAGGATGCTATAACGTATTGCTAACATTTATTCATTTATTAAGAACATCCCGGTGACTTACAAGAATAAAAGTTTGAAATCGAAAACCCAATAGACCCTCAGCCCCCTGGCAACAAAGTTTGGACAAACCACTTGATGTGAAGAGGGACCATTCATCCACCTCCACACTTTAGGTGCCTCTCATGCAAGAAGCTTCTTCAGTTCTGCAACTTCTTGAATGAGAAGCCAAACATCTTCAAGCAAATAGAAAGTCCAGTTGTCTTTTGAAAAAGCAACTTTGAGACAACCATGACCTGGATGACTGAGGATCTCCACAGACATTCGGTGATTCATGAAATTGCAACTGAGAAAAGCTAATAAAAGAAAATACCCTGGCCTTGTAGGACTCTAAGGGTGGTAATTTGCATCTGAGTCCTTCGGGAGAAGGGTGGTATAAAAATATAATAAATGATAATAATAATAATAATAATAATAATAATAATAATCTTGAACTAGACCTGGATGTAAATCTATCATGACTGATACTTGCAAGATTGTATGGGTCAAGTACAGAAGCAAACAATTTTATTTGTTTGTTTGTTTGTTTCTTTATTAGATTTGTGTGCCACCCATCTCATCTAGATGACATTAGACAATGACTTGCATGTGTTTTTTTATGACAAGGAGTCTTCGGAGCACAATTGTGAGGAACGTAGAGATGGAACTTTTCTCTTAAAATACATTTTCTTCCTTCCAAGCTTCTTCCTCCTTAAGCAGTTCCAGCCTCACTACAATTCTTTGCAAGGAGACCCTTTTCATTGTTGAACAATAATTTTGGGGGCAGTTAAGTAAGCCCCTGTCATTTCGCTCTAGAAATACTTGTCTTTTGTATATGTACTCTCAAATATATGTTATTTTAAAGTATCCATGAGATAAGAGTTTAGATATTAAACTAAAATAGGAAAATACAGGATCTGCTTTCCATTTACATCTGAGACTTACCGAATGTGTTTGATCATTCATGATCTCTCAGTCTAATATGTATCCTACAAGACTATAAAGAGAATACACTGGAGGAATGGGGAAGTTTTAATCCTCCTTGGAGTAAGATTAGGCAATGAATCAATAACTCTATACCTTGCTAACAAATCCAAATTAGCAATTTAGTAACAGCTATTTAATAACCGTTGACTTAATCTTGATTTCTGCCTTAAGCTGATTTTAAAAGCGATATGTTTATGTTACACAGTATATGTGTGTGCTATATATTTCCATGATCATCTCATAATTGCAGCTGAAGCAACTGTTTTGTGCTATTTGTTCTTTCTGGTTGTCAAAATGAATTATGGAATCTTCACAATATTGACAAAACAGTCTTGGAAGCCTCCATGGAAGTCACAGTTGTGGTTGTAAAGAGAAGAAACTCTGCTTGCTTTACAGAACAGATCCATCTGTAGCGGCAGAGTAGTGTGTTTCCCTGAGTGGGAACCTAGGCAATGAACTGCATATCTTGATTTCTGGGGCAAGACCCTAAGAGTTTTCTCTTGCACTATCTGCAGTTTCAGTTACTGTATTTTTCGCTCTATAGGACACACCTGACCATTAGACGCACCACGTTTTTAGAGGGGGAAAACAGGAATAATATATTTTTTCCTGC
>JANHFO010007789.1:108263-120018 GCA_032468095.1 Pareas carinatus
GCACGCCTCTACGTGGCCCAGGTGGCCGTTCCATAGGCCTCCCGAAGCTCCACAGAGGCAGAAAAAATGAATGACGGGCCTGGGGGGGCTCCTCCTGGGAGGCCTGTGAGCTTCAGGAGAAGCTTCCCCCAGGCCCGTCGGATTTTTTTGGGCCTCCACGGAGCTTCGGGAGGCCTATAGAAAGGGCGCCTGGGCCGCTTAGAGGCATCCCAGAGCTCTGTGGAGGCCGAAAAACACTCTCCCATAGAGTAGCACAGGTACAAAATGCTAGTATCTCTATATATTTGTTTTCATAGATTTTCATGGATACAGGTATGTAGGTCTAGGTGTGTTTGGGTCTTTTTCCGTGTAGGATAGAGAATATCTTGGTGACATTTCGGTGAGGTCTCGCCATCTTCAGGCTGGTGCTTTTGACTTCTTGCTAGATCTTTATATATATATAAAGATCCCTTCAAAAACTTTAAACTGAAGCATAGAGATTCATAGTGACCTCCATCTAGTCTGTGATTTTCAGCCACCAGAAAACTGTTAAGTGCAGCCTTAAACCACCAAAAATTGCTCATTCTGACCTATAGAAATATTTTTATTTCCACTTGAAGATACAAATTTTCTTTACAGATTATTGGTCCTACGACCGTCATATTTTCAGATTTTCTGAACTCTCCGCAATTTTCCTATCTTGCTCCTTGTGATCCCAGGACAAACATTGGTACCTTTTACATGTTATAGATGTAAAGCATTTATGTTGACAGAAAGGCTCAAATGAGAACATCACAAATCATTATTCTTTAGTTTGCGGACTGAAATCTTGATTTTTTTAGAATGCAACTGAAATTCCCTGACTTCTAACCTTATAATAAATCAGGCGTGTCCAGCCTCCTGGCTGGAGAACTCTGGGAGTTGAAGTTCAAAGGTGTTCAAGTTGCCAAGTTGGACACCCTTGTAGGAGATCAGTCCCAGGAAGCCCGTGTAACAACCATAATTTCCAAGGAAAATGGTTCTGCTGCAAGTTCTCTCACAATGTATCAATTGGAAATAAGCTGGGTTGATTTCTTTCTTAGTGGGCACAGCATCATTGTTGAATTGTAGCTCTTGCATGGGACAAGTTCCTTCATAAGGTTCCCTCCTGGAAATCAATTAAACACAGGGAGCCAGATAACCTGCAAACCATGACGTGATGACTACACAATGAAAAGTAGGACATTTTACACACACCTTGGATGCTTTCTAATGGAATAAGCACAAGAGCACTGTACTATACCAAAGAGAGAATTTCACTGTCTCTTTGTTTTGGAAATCATGTCTCATGCAAAGTCTCTTGCATTATATTGTATAATACTTGTAGAGAAAACAATACCTCTGCCTGCCCTAGGTATTAAAGACCCTGGGTCTACTAAGAATATCTCCATTCTTCTCTTGTAAGCTTACTTTTTTTAAAAAAAAAAAGTTTTATTGAGTTTACAAGTTATCCCCCCTTTACATTTTAAGCAGATACTCAATATGACATGTGGATTGTAGTCTTTCACCTGCAGTGTAATGCACCTCTTCCCGTAAAACCAGCACAGAGTATTTGTCTCCTACTGGACTAAAAACAAAGCTATAAGAACAAAAAAATATCTATACAAAGTCCCATTGGCCCACTGGCTGTTCAATTGCTTTCATACAAAAATCCCAAGGGCATTCGGTTAATGTGTAAGTGAAGCTGAAGGATGTCTATGTGATGTCCTGTCCTAGAAAATATGATCCTGTTTTTCTTACTCAAAAGACAGACAACGTTTAATGGAAATGTTGGCAGTGAAACAGAGATGTGAACAGCAAATCTTCAATTAAATGTGTAAACTTTAAGGTAGCTAAAAGGCTGGTTTAGGAAAATTAAACAATAAGATCAGACCTCTAAAGCAAGGGAGAGGGAGAGAGGGGAGGAAGAGATATTGTTTTCTGGGGTAGAGGTTCAACAATCATAGGCAAGAAAGAAAAAGAGGATATCCTATACAATGATTATGGAAAAAACCAATAGTAGTTTGCAGTACAAAGTCTGGCCACAGAGCTCTTGAATTTCCTTCCAATCTAGATAATAAATCTGGATTTCATGGACTTAGATAGAACTGGTTCCGGTGAATGATGGACCCTGATGGATTTCAGAGGGAGCTGGGAATTGTTCCTGCTGGTCTGGTGCATGGTTCACCTGAAGCCTTAGTTGTCATTTCATATCTATTTGATCACTCCCATCTTGCAGATCCTAGCACTCTTCATGATGTATAGAGTTAAGGGAGTTTAAACAAGAGAAGAGATGTCTATAGTTTTGCTGGTTTTCTACAGAGACTTGACCTGGAAAATGTTAGAACTGCTGTTAAGGCCTTCCTTGTAGTGGACAGTGAAGCATTAGTACTTTTCTGTTCTTACTGCATTTGTGGATAGCCATCCTGTGGCCTTGCTTCAGGTGACACATACTTCTTGGGTACAGAGAATTTAGAGAACCAAGGTGCAGTCACATAACCACAGAGGCGGGGGTGGGTGGACAACTTTTGGAACTTCAGATCCAGGTCATAAGTCCCCTTTAGCAGTCCACTGTAATTTCCTGATTATCACTTAACTGTAAGATTTGCAGCCATATCAATGTGATGGATGGATGGATGGATGGATGGATGGATGGATGGATGGATGGATGGATGGATGGATGGATGGATGGATAAATAGCTACATCAATCAACAGCTGAAAGAATAACTTAATCTTCTAATTTTTCATATGAAAACTTTTTTCTCTTTCTGTATCATTTTACATTAAAACACATATCCACATACATATGCACATTTTCTTGTTGGTCTTTCTAATGGTAATATATTCAGTTATGTATGCATTTTTCTAACACACATACAGTATTTTTGTCATTCATTATTAGTACAAGGAGGCAAGAAATTGCACATTTCCCCAAATTTACTTATTTTTATAATTTTAACGTTGCAAACTGTGTTACAGCATTCTGAAAAGCAATCCACTTTGCACATAAATGTTTTCACTTTCATTAAATTTTGCCATTTAAATGGAGTGAATGTTATGCCTTTAGCTAACATTTAATAAGATTCTTTGCACATTATTTGATTACAATTGTTATTGTAGTAAAGGGAGGAAAAAGACATACACTGACCTTTACTGTCTGTGTATCTTTGAAGAGACAGAATATCAATAAACAAGTATGAACAGAATAAAAATGGGCCCGATTCTTCTCAATATTTAAGAACTTCCTGCCTTGTTAGTATTCAAAAATGTATTCCTTCTTCATAACTAAATTAACTGTTTACTTTGGGCTATAGCTGGTTCTGTCTGAAAAAAGTGATGCATAATAAAGGAAATGATTTATATATTTACTGCAAATCCAGATAGGATGGATGTTCTTTTATTTCTATGCGCTATCTTAAAACAAATGCTGGACATCTTGAGAGAGGGTTAAATTAACAGGAATTCATAGCAATGTTGATGATATTGTTCTCTTAAACAGTGCCTGAATAATGATCTCATGGTGTCAATTCAGAAAAGAAATATTACCTTGACTTCATATAGCCATTTTGGCCTGTGGTAGTGAAGGCACCACTGGTTTCTATGAAAGAGATAGAGATAAATCTGGAGGCCTGCAACCAGCACGACAGTGCGGCCCATTAAATATCTTTTATGGCCATCACATCATCCCCTGCAGTTGTTGCCATGCCAGTTAGAGCACAAATTGCACTGACTGAGCTTGTTGCTGACAGTCTGTGAATCATGAAATAAAATGCATGAGTGAGGTGGGTATTCTCAGTCATGAAATCTATGGATGGACACACTCCTGACTGCATTTCATAATAATAGAATTTCAAAAAAAATAAACCTTGTCTTCTAGTGACTTGATACTATGTGTAGCAAACAGATAGTCCAAAACAAGCTGATAGTCTCAAACAAGAGCAATTGAGAAGCTCGGGGGTAAAAGCTTTCAAAGAAAAAGAGAAAGCCAGCAAAGTCTTGAACATAATTCATTGCTATCCTCGTGGTAGCCTTGGATTCAAAAATGAACACAAACAGCATTTGTGTTCAAACACACTGGCAGTTTCCAGTTTAATTAAATTTGAGCCAAATTTCTTCAAAAAGTTTTTTTAAAAAAATGTATCATAATATGAATAGTTTAGTTTTTAGATTCATGTCAAAATATGAATATTTTGAAAAAGAGAACTTTCGTTGACCAGATAGGCACATTTTACAGTAAAAACTGAATTAGCAGTTCCAGGATGGTCCTAAGGCAACCACTCAGTGTCCTCAGAAATTTCCCAAAGTTGAGGATAAAAGAGCAACACAATTCCTGAATTTGTCTAACCAGACTTGGGGACATAAAATTTTGGTTTGGATTGTTCTATCACACATGCACAGTATTATAATTTAAGCATTAGACACTCCTGAGGACCTATGATGGGGTGTTTCTACAAAACAGTTGGAACAACAACACAAAGTACCCATCCATCAGAGGGTGAACTGGAAACATTTCTCTCCACCTTTCCCTCTAATGTCCTAGGATGCAATCTACATAGTCAGAATATCCTTTTCTCCTTTTACTGGACAAAGTAAAAGTGGAATCACTGCTCAGAGTGGAATCTGCTTACCTAATGTGAACTACATGAAAGGAGATGCTGCGGTTGCCTGTTGCAGTGGCCCCCAACCTTTTGGGAACCAGGGAAAGTTCTGCTGGGAAAGGTTTTTCCTCAGACTGGAAGAGGTGTAGTTTTGCATACTGCCTGCATCCCATTAATGGGACTTTGCTTGTTTGTGCAGCCTGGTTGCTGGCATGCTGTGCTCCAGTGCCGGACAATGGATAAGGGGTTGGGGACCCTTGATCTAATGCATGGCAGGCTGGGAGGCAGGTTATTTGAGGATGGTGTATTTGATATCAGCTTTCTAACTTTGAAATAGCTTGGCCCTCAAAGTCAGTGTGTCTACCACCTTTCGATATTAGGGAAGACCACAACAACAGTGTTCTCTGCTGAATTTTTTGAGTGAAAAACTCAAATTAGGTAAGACCAGCAAATAGGATTATAATTTAAGGGATAGACATTCCTGAGGACCTATGATGGGGTGTTTTTACAAAACAGGATGTATGATGGGGTGCTTCAAGATATTAACTGATTATTGGAACTTAACCGTAGGCCAACTGGAATCTGGACAGGTAGATGGCATGCAAATAATTTAAAAGATTTATTTATTTATGTTAAAAAAGGCTGGATTGCAACCATCATTGTATTATTTTCTAGGAGTAGCAGTGGGTCATATACTTGGCCATAAGGATTATGCGGATAACATCAATGTTTTACTTTTAATGGAATTTTCCCTCTTTTATAATTAAAATGAAAAGAAAAAAAGTCAGATGGGGCAGAGGCCTAGCAATCAATTTAGGGTATCAAGATATAAAAATGTGCACGTGACTGTCCATTCTTCACTCATTCTGTGTGACCCTAAGCAAGGCACAGTTAAAGACAGGTGCCACAAGATCAGCTGAGTAGAAAACTCTTCTCAAAATGAATTAGTTAAATTAAGACTTCATAATTCTTTTGTTGCCAAACCTTAAGATTTTTCTTAAGATGGAACTTATGGATCAGCTCAATGCTGAGCAAACTTGACAGGCCCCTTGGCAGATTTTCTTCTACTTTACAGGATACTCTTAGCCCACAAAGACAAATGATAAAAAATAAAAGTGACAATCAAAAACATAAGAAAAAACAAGTACTATTTTGGAAAAAATGGGTTTCCTTCTGACTTCATATTTAAAGCAATGATTAAAAACAAAGTCACTCAGAAAGTAAGTTTTAAGAAAAAGTATGGGGTTCAGTAAATTAACATAAAAATGATTTTCCCCATTATTTTTCAAATGAAAGAAAAAGATGAAAGTACATCCACATGAAAAAAATGCTAACAATTATATATTCCTCTACAGCACACTGCTTTATTTACCACAAGGACACATATGAATACAGTCCATCTCACAATTGTTGTGATTTTAATTGAATTTAGATGTCAGTTCCACTTTCACATGAAGATTTCAGTTCTGTAGATATGCATGTCTAAATATGTGCCATTGAACTCAGTGGGGTTTAATTTAATGGAGTTACTGTCCATGAAATGTGCCAAAATACGTAGAATATGAAAAATGGTCTATGAAAACACCTTTTATCATCTGTAGTGGACAGGTAAAGTATAGTCACAATTGTGGCCATGAAAGAACCCATGTAAAAGAGGAATGGAAACAAGAAGATGGTTACTATCTTTACTTTTTTGATACATACATATCCTGTGGAAACTACAAGGTGGCAAATATTTGTAAGACCTATTTGACAATTTATTGTCAATATACTTAAAAGGGTGAAAGGTAAAAGGCCAATTTTCCTTTTGTTCAGATTACAAAACATTTGTGTGTTTTTTAAAAAACTTTAACAGAGCTTCTTTCCCAGATACATTTACCAGACCTTGTGTCTCTCTGGATGCAAGGTGTTTACTTACAAGTAGGTAAGTATAATTAATACACTAAGCCAGAATTTCTTAAACAGAGTTTGTTGAACTAGAAATCATGGGAGAATTTAAACATCACACTAAAATGAAAATGTTATGTTATGGTATTATATATTAACCAGCATCTCTCAGCCTGTATTTTTTTATATTTTTGCATATCTCAAATAATTCCTTAGACGTACCCATATAAACTAAGAAAAATATGTACCTCAGGAGCTTTTCAAACATCAGTTATATAGTATTATTTGATATATATTTTAATATATGCAGCAAATAAACGAGGAGAGATTTATGTTGAAATAAGTGTACATTCCTAACCTTTCTAGGTGTAAGAATAAGTTGAGAACCAATAAACAAATTAAAAAAACACAGTGATTTTCCTTATATTTGATTGTTTTAATTTATTTATAAAATACTCATAAAGCAACTATTAAATGAAAGAAGCCAAAGAAATAAAACATTCTGCTTGCCTGCTATTAAATCCAATTTTTATAATACACAATTGGCAGATTACAGTGCTTTGTTTTCACTAAAATGATTTTTATATAATCAATATTTATCATGAGAAGTGATATTCAGAAAAAGAAAAATGCATTAACCAACAAACCCTAATAATACATTTAAAATATGGGCTATCGCTTTGATCAAGTTATAAGATTATTTGAATTTTAGTTTTCTTTAAAAAGAAAATCCTTTAATTTGCACTGCCTAGTAGAACATCCTTTGTTCATTAGTCTGTTAAAACATTGGCGCTACAGATACATTATTCTTGTCCCTTAAAAATCATAGTCTAGAAAAGAACAAATAATGCAGATCAAGAGAATGATTAAAAAGTCAGGTTTTCTAACACATCTCTAAAATGAAGTCCATTAAGTGATTCAGGTGTATGGCTATCTCTCAAGTTTAAAGACAAGTCATCACACATCCACATAGTTTTTCTATCTTTGCCAGGAATTTCTGAGGTCATGTGCACACAATGACTGTCTCATAAATTTAATTATATATGCCACCTGCTGTTACTGTCTATATATTATTTATTCAGTTTCTGCACTTTCATCCTTATTTTCAGAGAATAAGTCCTCCCATCTATTAAGACTTCTGGCTTTTTACCAAATTAAAAGGATAAAATACTCAAGAGGAAAAGCTGAGAAAAGGAAAAAAATAAAATAAAAGGCGAGATTTTAGTTTTTCAAGTCCTGAGTGAAGATGCAAGCAATACAATGTCACCAAGATAAAAAAAGGCTGAGATGATCTTCCTTTTCTGAAGTTCTTATTGTCCTCCAATTTGTAGCTCTTGGCCAACTGGTGTAAATAAAATTATCCTGGCAAATTCATGAGGTTCAAATGTGATGACTTTCTGCTTTTTGATCCCAAAACAACTTCAAGTTTGATCCTTTCTGGCAGGGAACGATGAAGCCAGAACCGACCTATCATTTGACAATGTAAAGGTGTAGATGAGTCTTTTTCCCCCCCTATGCACCAGAGTTAGCTTAGATTCATTAGCTGATCCATGCCAGAGGCACTATTACAAATTGTAGCCTAAATATTCAAAAATTATTCTTTTGAATTCCTTGCACTGTATGTAGGCTTTTGTGTAGAGGATTACAGCCTCTCCATTAGCAGTACTAAGATTAGCACTTATTGCATGACCTCTGTAGATGTCATATACTAAATAAATAAATAAAATAAAAGTAACACATCTAAATTTAAATGGTTTGCAACAGTTCCCACAATTGTTTTTTTTCCTACAACATGCATGCACATTCCTCTTACTTAGAAGCAAATCTATTTTGTTTTCCATGCTACGTTTATCTTCAATAACTAGAGTTAACCCTTTCTCATCTTGATCCAAGCCCTTCTGACTTTCAAGCTATTTTTTTAAATAACTCTTCCCATCATTATTTTTTTTTCTTCCATATTATTTAAAATGACATAGTTTCCAGCAAACATACTGTTTGGGTATACATCTTATTATGCTTCCACATTCTTTTGCTTACAAAATGTTTAAATGTAAAAAATATCAGTATCACAATATTCATAATAAAATATTCATCATAATAAAAATAAAGACAATCACATTATCTAATTTGAGTTTCAACAATAAAAATTTGAATATACATTCATCTGTTTAGTATCCATATTCTTCTATTTTTCCAATTATTTATGTAAAAAATATCAAAACCAACAGTATTCCCTCAGCAAATTGATATAATAACAATCACAGTTCCTAAGTTAAATTTCCACATTAAAAGTTTAAATATACATCCTAATCATCCTTTAAATTTCCACATTCTTTTTATCTGTTTAAAAAGGTTTTTCTTTCTTTTTGTCTACATTGTACATAACATTTATACCATCAATTTAAGCTTAATCGTATCTTTCATTACTGCCTAAATTTAACTTTAGTCACACTTCATTTAAATTTAATTACAACACTGTAAAAAGCTCTTCTGAAGGTCCTGTTAAGAATGCAAATTCCTTTCTCCAACTCTGGAAAGTTGGCATCACTTCAAAATCCCAGATTCCCTAGTCCATAAACCTCCTACCTCAAAGACTTCAATTCTCCCCTTTATTCTAATCCCTCCTTGAGTTTCCCAATTGAATAAGTTATATTAGCTACTAGGAAATCTGACGCGATTTTGGCTTTCCCACCTTCATGGATTTTCAAGAGAATGTGTAATACCAATCCATATAAACTACAAATAAATCCTGCACATCCAACCAGCAAAAGGGTTGCAAATGGACCTAGAAACCATCTTATGTGATGAGATGAGCTCACTGGTGTTTGAAATCAATGTTGGCTGTCATGCTGTGAATCTATTATTAACACTGATACTTCTGTTGCCCTTGGTTTCAGTAATGTTAAGGCCTTACTGGATTTCTATTTTAGAACTGTCTTGATGAACTCTGAGTTCTAGAGATTTATTCCTCTTTAGAAAATAGGGAAAGGAATGTGAATAATTATTTCGAAGGCTTGAACCCAAAAATTGACATAATAGGTAAATCGCTAGGACATTAAAATATGACTACAAGAACAATTGCTTCTACAGATATGGTAACATAGGTGCAGGGCATTTTAATAAATAGAATGCAACTATTTGCACACATTTTTTTTATTCTGGTTTAACATTGTACCAAATTCACTTTGCAATTTGTCAGATGTTTATCTCACTGCAGCAGAATCTTCTACCAGTAAAGAAGAGTAATTGTAGGTTGGGATTGGAATTGCCGAGGGGGTGGTCTTTGATGCTCTCTGACAGTAGTTTGTCAAAGGAGTCTTCTATTTATCCCCCTAGTTCTTGGGGTTCTTGAAAATGTCTTTTGAATATTTCCTGTTTGATATTTTAAAGCCATTTTGTTCTTAGAGGGGCAGGAAATGGTGTTTGTTTTTTTTGTACTACATCTCTTTTCTTCACACCGAAACCTCCCTGGCTGTCTATATCTCTGAAATTTGAAAAAAATCCAAGGGCAAGGATTTCCTCTGGAGGTCATTACTGAAATTCTCTTCTAACCAGCAGAGTCTGTAGAATGAAACCCCCCAGAAAAGGGAACATGTGTTATGAAATCATTGCACAAACTTCTTCATCATATTTTTGCTTCTTGACATTTGACACAAATTAGAACATATGCATAGTGATACATTACATATATATTAACATATGCCCCTTTGACACATACATACCCCCAGAGAGACTGCATGCCACTGGAGAAATGGTGGTGTAATGGAAACAGATTATTCTATGCATATTTCTTGATCGCCTCTTTAACTTTACTAAATGCAGGAGTTTATAGTCTGTGAGAAATTAATCAATAATCTCTTCTTCTTTGAAAGAAATTTTGAGAGCCAAAACCACCTTTATCATATTGGATAAGGACTGGAAGGGAAATGGAAAGAAAGGAGAATTTCCTGTACAGCACTAGTCCTAATCCAAATTAAATATTAACACTTTATTGGGTAGACCAGAAAATTCTTCTGATTATTTATTTATTTATTTATTCCTTCAAATCAGTGTTGACTATTGGCAACTGCCTAGACTAGTCCATACAGTTTTCTTGTCAAAGTTCTTCTTTCTAGGGCTGAGAGAGAATGACTGGCTAAAGGTTACCTCTGTGCCCAAAGCAGAATTAGAACTCATACCCAAAGTTTCTAGCCTCATGCCTCAACCTTTATACTTAACCACGACGCCTAACTGTCCCTCCCTGAATTAATTGGCGAATCCTATATACCCTGTTTCCCTGAAAGTAAGACAACCTTCGAAAATAAGACTTACTTACAGTTTTGCCTCTCGCTGAAATATAAAGCATCCCCCGAAAATAAGACCTTCCTGATAATAAGGCCTCAGATTTCCTGTTCTGGGTGGCCTCAGTGGAAAATCTAGCGCATCTTTGGATACAAAAATTAATATAAGACAGTGTCTTATTTTTGGAGAAACACGGTAATAGTTATGTAAAGAGTTTATAATAGACTGCGAATAATATGAATTTTCTGATACTGATACTGATCTTCTAGTTCAGAACAGTGCATAGCACTTGATATACTATTGAGATTCAGCTTCCAGCAACCCCAGACAACCTAGTCAAAGATTATGATTCTGGGAGCCATCATTCAGCAAAATCTCAAATTGCCACAGGAGGTCTCCTTCTGGACTAGTTACTGTCCTGTTTAAGTTAATTGACTAGATTTTCAGACCTGAGTTTTATTATTAAGTTTCTTTACCAATGATGAGAAGCACAATATTAAGGAGGGAAGAGAGAAAATCAATGGAGGAAAAACCCCATTGTGCGGGTTTTATACAAAAGTATAAATTTTTACCAGCTTGTATCATGAAATACCAAGTGAACACAATTAACTGGCTAATTAGTTCAACCCATAAGGTATTTGTCTTTTGTTAAATATTGCTTTTTTCAATAAATCTAAGGAAATTGCTAAAATAATAAAGAAATCAACCAAATGTTTTGTTACATATTAAGTTAGCAATTTTTTAGCATTAAGATCTTTTTACTGAGTCATAAAAAGTTATTTTGTTCAAAATATTATAATTTTTTAAAAATATCATTAAAACTTCTGGAAGGTACTTATTTATTTAGACTTATATACCGCTTAACAGTGCTTTTACAGCACTGCTCTAAGTGGTTTACACAGTCGGCATATTATCCCCCAACAATCTGAGTCCTCATTTTACCGACCTCAGAAGGATGGAAGGCTGAGTCAACCTTGAGCCAGTGAGAATC
>JANHFO010007789.1:123418-136756 GCA_032468095.1 Pareas carinatus
GAGAGAGAGAGAGAGAGAGAGAGAGAGAGAGAGATTGCAAGCCAAGGGAAGCAAGCAGAAAACATTTTCTTGCTAGTCCATCTTTGAGATGTAGAATGTCAGGTTCAGTAGATGTATCAAGAAGTATCAGGGTTTTGCAATAATACAGATTTATTTCCTTGACTGTTAAACCAAGTTCTCTGAAAGATGCAACTGCAAATTGTACTTTTTGTGCATCAAAAACATTATAACTATCTTAAACCTCATTCTCATCAGTATATATTACTCAAAATACCAATGGCCAAATTCAGTTGATCTTGCCATCATTCACATAATGTGTTAAAGAAGTATAAGATCGATTTCATTTATATTTATCTAGGTTATTCTTTGATTCATTGATTTCACTTTTTAATTATTTTGAGCTTTCTTAAAATATTTGTATGCTTCCCTTCAAAGCCATGCTTCCCCATAGCAGTTTATAGACTGGTAATACTAAACGATTATATTACATAATAAAACTCATGACATACAAATGATAAAACATTGAAATAAGAATAGAGCTTACCAGATACATTCAGAAGTCCGTAAACTTCAGAAGGAAATCAGTTCTCTCCCACTTTTCATCCCCAACTTCTGGTATTTAAAATAAGATGCCTAGAGTCAATACACTATTCAGTGCCATTTTGGTGAAGTGGTTAAGATACCAAGCTAGAAACCAGTTCTAGTCCCACCTTAGGCACAAAACCAGTTGGATGACCTTGAGCCAGTAAATTCTCTCAGACCTAGGAAGCAGGCAATGACAAACCACTTACAAAAAACTTGCCAAGAAAATTGCAGAGACTAGTCAGAATTCACCAGGAGGCAATGCTAACTTAAAGGCACAAAAAAAACCCCACAACCCAGCATAGCTGGCTAGCTGAGAAATTCTGGGATTTGAAGTTCACAAGCCTTAAAGGGACCAAGGTTGAAGTCAACAAGGTAATAAATAATTTGTAGCAATCACCACATTCAAAGGCAACCAATTTCACAGTTCACTTTGTGAAATGAGCCTCTTCTTTTTATTGATCTAGAGTCCACCTCACAAATATTTCAATGAATATCCTGAATTCTAACCCTGTGAAAGGGAGAGATTGCATTCAACTCTGTCAGTGACTGCATGGATTTGTATACTTGCATTATATCTTCCCGAACTCATGTTTGTTCTGAGCTAAAAAGAAGCCCAATTGCTGGGACTTGCTTCTCCTACCTGATGGCTTTGAAAAGTTTAGATTTATTGCTGACCTTAGTATTAACTGTTTTTATTAGCATATTTTGCATTGGAAATATATGATATAAATGTATTAAATATCATAGCAATTTCCAAATCAATGATTGAACTTTTTTTAAAAAAATGGCTGACTTTCTGTCTCTTTGAATATAGTTTCTAAACTATTACCATTATTTTATCATCTGCTTATTCCCCCCTCACCCTGAATCCTCCATAAGACCATTGCATGAAGATTTGACCAAAAAAAATCTCTTTAGAATAGTTCTGTAAATCTCTGTCATTATCCTGCTCCCTTGAGCAGTTCAATTCCATTTCTGAAAAATAAAGACAGTGTCCCCAGACACACTGGGTGCATGTTTTTAAGATTTTCAAACTTAATCTAAGACTTTACCTATATGAACAGCAGATGAAGTGGCAATGTATCTCTTTTCTGGATCACTTATCTGGAAATGAAGAAATTGCCTAGTTTATTCCTTCTCCTGAGTCCCTTTGATAGTCTAGATTTCTGCATCCTCTACAAATTCTTCTCTTATGTACTATACTGTTCCTGTCTGTGATGGACTAACTATAACTTCCTGCAGTCTGAAATTATATACTCCACGAACAGTTGTACTCTAGTTGTTTATAAGTTGTTCTAAAGTAGACCCTGGATACATGTATAAAATAGGCAAAGCAAAGATATAAAACAAAAGAAAAATTCCCATTCTTCTACAGCTAAAAATATCCTGCAGCCTCCAACATTTCAAGGACCCTTTTAAATATTGCTGCAAGGAAAAAAATGTATGTTCCCTCACCCACTATTCTGTGTAAATCCAGATTCTCCTTTGCCCCTCTTCTAAGTAAGTGCATTTCTATTCCAAAATAAATTTGCTGATTGCCTCGAAGATATTTCTGTGGAGAATCTGGAAGGTTTGTCACTCCCATGCCCTTCCATTACAAAGACAGCCGATGCACTTAAAGTTATGAAGCCCAGAGTAAGCAAATCTAAAATGTTTAATCTATTATTAATCAGACAGTTGCTGAAATGATAGGGCTCTGGGGGACTTGAGAAAAGGCATCAATATTTAATAGGCTCGTTAGCAAATGTTTCTCTCTCATTTTTCTATTTATCTTTAAAGAGACAGCAGGAACATGAAGGATGTTTATGTTTTATGTCGTTACATAAGGAGGCTATGTCATGTTCAGGGATAGGAAGATTCAGTACAAGATTCTGAATATTAATCACAGAAATCAAATGCTGCACTATGAATCACATTTTTATTGGCTTGTTCCCAAATATCAAAGGTTGTCCAAAAGCATTGGACTACATGCAATCTTTGTAAGTGAGGAATTGCAGATCAGTTCTGTAATTCAGTGATTTGAGCTGTGAGTAATAAATACTATCAAAGAAACCTGTACAAAAGGGAGCTGGTGCACACAGCCATTGGTTGCCATGCAGTCCAAGTATTCTATACTGATGTTTGCCAGTTAAAGATGAAAACGTCCATTATGGATTCTTTTGCAAAACAGAGGTCACTATGATGTTCTATGCACCTCTGGCTTGAATGACAAAAATGTATGCCATTGAAAAATGTATTTGCATTGAACATAGTCTTCCAACTTAATTCACGTCAGATTTCAGGGTACTGTACAGCAGTGTGTGTGTGTGTGTGTATGTGTGTGAGTGAGTGAGGGGGGAGGGATATCACCTTTTCCTTTTCAGTTCCAGATTGCTGCCCAGCTCTGATGTCTAATGACAGTGCTAAATTTAGGAAGATCTCAGGTCAACAAACCTAACTCCTGAAAACAAATGTAGCAACCGCTAAGTTTCATCTTCCCAATAATAGGAACTATGCATTTTGATGGGGTATTATGGGTTTATTCTTATACTAACATCCAGCTGTGGACCCTAATCCATCTGATTAGTGAATCTAACTCCCCAAAATAAAATTCAAGTTGTAAACTGGGGATATTTAAACTGTAATATTTTTGTGACAACATATCACAATTAAAAAAAACTGGAGGCAGGATCTGAACTTCTGTATTTCAGATGTTTTAATGCAGAGTCATTGAATCAGGTGACATATATTTTAATAAATTATTATTTCTATTCCAGTATTGTCCATTTTGTGTTACTGCTTGAAGACCCATACTGTTCAGGTGAATCAGTAACATGTTCCTAATTCCTCTGGGAAAGAAAGAAAAAATGAGAAAGGGAAATTTATTAGGAAAGAGGAAAAGTGGAGGAATGATATAACTTGGGATGAAAATACAGGAAATGCATGGAGCAGAAATTATGGAAAATATCTGCACTTGTTCTCATAGAAATCTGAGGAACAAATTAGGTGAATATTTGCAAAATAAATGCAGTCTCCCTTTTTTATTTTCTTCCTGCTTGGGAAAAAATATTGTTAAGGGTAAGTACCATAGATTGTCCAATTAAATAATCTTATATTAACATCTGTCTGAGAGCAAACCTCACTGATCTCAATGGGGCATACGGTAAATCTGAGTAGAGATGCACTGGATAACACAGTAGCTGTTCCATTTCCCTGTGGCTTTCATTTTGTTTCACGTAGCTTGTAAATCTGTTCTGAAAAGCTGGGGAATGGCTTAGAGCAGAGAACTATTGTTTACTGATTGCATTTTCCCTGCTTCCACTGTCACTACTGTACAAACTCATTTGCTGGACTCCAAGACTCAAGAATGCCTTCAGCTCTTTTTAGCCAATAAACTAGTTTCTGACCCTTGAGCGTAGAAGTCTATTGTTTGTCAATTGAGTCATCTGCTGATGTTGCATCCCCAAAGGCCTTCTGGTGATGTTGTTTTGGCCTGAATGAAGTTCTTTATTTTCTTAGTCATCTATTCCTACTTTTTCATCGCTGTGAATATTACATATAATTACTGTATGCCAACCTAACCCAAAGCTATTATTATCCTCTGAACCTATGGAAAAAAATCTCTTCTATAGCCCTCCATGGTTATAAAGAAAAGAACATGATGATGAGATGCAGCTATCTATGCAGAAGCTTTGATAAGAATATAGCGGGCACTTGTGCAAAACAAGTGTGTAAGTGTAAATGACTTTTATTTTTTCTAGGAAATGCGGGCCTTTCATCTGGACCATTATTTATTTATTTAGACTTTTATACTGCCCTTCTTCCCGAAGTGTGTTTAAATACTCTCTAGTAATTGACAGCAGCTTCAAGAGCTCTATCTCAGTCTCATCCAGACTTTGAGACTAAGACCATCAAGATGCAAAGCATGCGATATCACTTGCAGTTGTGTTCATGGCCATTCTCATTAGGCCCATATTGCATAAAGCACATTACTTGAGTTGATAATCCATGAAGATTTTCCTAATGTCCTATAACTCTGCCCCATACTCCTTGGCATGCAGCACTGGATTTGGGGCTTGACTAAGCAGAACTGATCTTATATAGAAGACTGCCATATTTTACCCTAAATTAAGAATGTGACTGTTGTGAAGGGAAGCTGAATGTACCTTAAAAAAAGGACAATCTAATTAGGATATATTGCGGTGGCTGACACAGCCAGTATGTGTGTGTGTGTATATGTGCCTCTGTGTATATGAGTGAGGCTATAAGAGGCATTGTGACCAATGTCTCTGAGAGAGAAGCATTATTGTACCTGCAGCAGGCAAGAAAAGATTAATTTTATATGGTAGGCAAGAGGGATTACATCAATTTTTTATTTGAGGAGGGAGTTTGGTTTTGCATAAAGAAAGATGATACAATTGATCCAAATTCCTTCCTGGTTTTCAAGACAGCAGTGGATGTGTTTGAAGGTCAAAGAGAATGGAGGAGGATGCTGGTAATATAATGACAATATAATAATTATCTAGAGCAACAGTGATGCCATCATAACTACCCTGTTTCCCTGAAAATAAGACCTAACCAGAACATAAGCCCTAGCATGCCTTTTCAGGATGCTCGTAATAGAAACCCTACCCCCAAAATAAACCCCAGTTAAGATCGCCAGCCAGACAGATGAATTTAGTACCGTATTTCCCAGAAAATAAGACCTAACCGGAAAATAAACTCTAATGTGTCTTTTGGAGCAAAAAATAATATACAACCCTGTCTTATGTTCAGGAAAGCATGGTATGAAGGGAAATACTATGCTTTCAGGAAAAGCATAGAATCATTACATGAGAAGCCTGTTAGATATGTTGGATGTAGAAAAATGAAGTGTGGTGTTTCTTCAACTTGCAGACCTCAAAAACTCTGCTGTGTAAGGAGTCTAAAAGGCTTCTTCTTCTGTTGTGTTCCACAACTAAACTTCTCACTCTGTGATGGAGAAAATATTTTCCTAGAAAGAAGGAAAGAAATATAAAATAAGAGAAGAATATTTTGGCTTTTAAACTGCCCTTATTCTAAGTTTGCTACCCTCTCAAAAAAAATATATTTCTTCCGTATAGTTCACAAGAGTTAGGTCTTACGTTAGGTTAAGTCATTTTCTCCTATAAAAATATTTTATTTCTTTTTATTTGAGAAACTTACATTTGTATCCTATTAGTTCAGATCAAGTTCATTTAGTGGTTATGAGTTATAAAAATGAATGAAGGGCCTTCTTGGGTCCCCTTTGCATTCTTAGTATGTATATTTTTAAAGGTTCATATAACAAGTCATGCAGATTCACATAGAGGTTACATATTTATACTTCATAATGTTTAGAGTGTTCAGATGCATACGACCATGGTCCTTAAAACAACCTTGTCACAACTATTATCCTGATATTGCAGATATGAAACTAGACACATAGCTGTCCCCTTTAACGTGAATTCACAAATGTCAAGTCCTTCTGTGCTGCCTAATCCTGGTGGATGGGCTTTCCTGGGAGGGATGAGTGAAGAATGGTGGGAGTGCATGAGAGTAAATACTCCCAACAGGGTCACCCATGACATGAAGGTCATGTTAAAACAGGGAAAACAAGTGGACAATGTTTGTTTTATATTGTGCAGCAGTGATAGAGGAAGATGCTGGAGGCAGATGATCATTTTTGTGTCACTGGGGAAGGCATCAATGAATACCGTGTGGGAGAAGGAAATGGTATACCACTCCTGCATTTTTACCAAGAGAAACGCATGGATAGATAATATAAAGTGATTGATGATATAATACCAAATGATGGTACCTTCAGGTCAGATGGCACTTGATGTTATTGAGCTGAGGAGCTTTGGAGTATTAATGGCATTTATGACGTGGTTAGATTAAAGTCTTTAGGACATCTAGTTGCTGATAATGCCATAGTGGAAAAGAAAATCTGAAACTTCAAAAATAAAATCACAGCGGGAACTTGGAATGTAAGAAGTATGAAAATAGGAAAGCTCTACACAATGAAAGGTGAAATGAATCAATTACACATTGATATCTCAGGTATTAGCAAATTGAAATTGACTGGAATTGGACACTTACATACAGTTAAATCATGCTGTTTTATTACTCAGAACAATGTTGCTTTCACAGCCAGGAAGAATATAAGAAGGCAGTGCATGGGTGCAATGCTGTCAATGACCAAATAATATCAATTAAACCTCTCAGACAACCCTTTAATATGGTGAACTTTCCAAGATTTTGCTCCAGCCACTGATGGAAATTAAAAGGAAGTTGTTTAATGATATGATAAATTCATCTGAAATTAGCAAATCATATAAACAAGATATGCAATATGTGGTTGTGCCAAAACTGGAAATATTAACTTGGAAATTACTTGAATTGTATAGCCTAGAAAACTGAAATGAGACAGACAATTACTTATCAGTTTCTGGTAATCCAATTACTTCTTCATAGTTAACATAAGTCTTCCAACAATCAAAGCAATGCCTATACAGTGCTTACAGACTCTTCAGAAGGAGTACAGTACACTGAAATGAAATTAACTATATTTATGGTAAAAGGAGATAAAAACACTTGATTGTAACACCAAAGACCCAGAGGCTAATAGTAGAACAGATCACAAACTGCCCATATAAAAGCCATCCAATTTCACATGAGATCTTCAGAACACATCCACTATGTTCAAGGAGAACGTCAAGAATCATTATGAAGTTCTGAATGTATTTTGATAGGTAACCAGATGAGCTGTGAAATGAAATTAAAGAAATTAATTATTCTTCACATCTTTTTCCCTCATCCCAAAGTTCATTCTTAGAGATGCTGACTCTAATTAACCTTAGATCCCAATTTAACCTACGCAGCATGATAGCAAGCATGGATACCCTGGAGACAGTTTATATACTGACCTGTGACCTGAATAGTGAGGCAGCAAATTTAATGCAAATATGAATGGTTTCTCCTTTAAAATGTGTTCTACACGTTCCACACTTCCTCTTACAGTTCGGCACTTTCATTTCAGTAGAGAGAAAATTTCAAACCAGTCACAGTGTTGGATGTATCACCGAGAAGCATGATTCTTGTTGCATTATACAGTATATACTATATGGTACCTCTACTGTATACTGTGCCTCTGCTTGTGTAATGCAGTTTCATCTTCCCCAATAAAGTCTTGCAGGAAAGAAGGCTGACTTCTCTGCTGATGGCTACCAGGCAAGTAGCAAAAAAGAGAGATCTTTAAGATATACTGTGTATCACATTGATATCCATAGCTTTTTTATTGTCGCAATTCTCGGATTTAGATAAGATATAACTTCCACTTGTGCAAAAGCCTTCAATATTTTATTAGAGACTTATTTTAATTGATGTGCCTGTTTAATCTTGCAGCACAAAGACGAGATTTGCACTAGACCGATAGGTGTTAAAGGACTGCGTCTCAGAACAGGAAAAACAGGAACAAATTGCCATTTAACTTCATTCTGTGATTTTTCACTTTGTTCTTTCACACAGGTGCCACTTAAAATTGGAGGGGCTTTTCTTTCCAGGTCTTAAAAAAAATTATTTCAAATCCCAACCAACAGGCATATCAGAGTCAATATCCTGTGAACAACAAGTTTAAGCAGAAATTGCCAAGTTTAATTTGAAAGATTATTCCTTTTATACTTTTAACTTCTTTTAAGTATTCTAAAGTATATATGGGTAACCCATTGGTGACCAATGACTGTCAGTTGTCTGTATGAGGGGTTTTGAGTACTGCAGAGTGAGTGTTATCACATCACACATACGGATGGATGGAGACTGAGGAGTGTTAGAAGGATTTTCCTGTTTTTAAAAAACTGTTCTATGCTTCTTTTCATTATGCTATACTGTGCTGTATGGCTCCCCTGTTCTTCTGTTTTTAAAATGGCAGGAAACCATGCAGTCAGCATTCAGTAATCATTGTCAGATGGGACTTGGAGGGCAGCAAAGAGGAAATATACAATCTGCATCTGCCCTTTGGAGCAAGAACAGTGTGTTTTTCTGAAATATTTATGTGCTAATATGCACATTAGGTTCATTAACACTGACAAACAAATCTTCAGGAGCATGCACTGCCTGAGAACACGTTCAGACCCTTAGCAAGGACCGAATAAAGTTCAGGCCTTTTCAAGTTGTTTCATGTGAATCTTTTAAGTGTTGGAATATAAGCTTTCTATATGCAAAGCATGTGCTGTGCTACTGACTGAGAGCAGAAGAATGAAATGGAAATGAAGAACAGGGCTTTTTTGACAAAGCTTCACTGCCCTGAAATGGCTTCGCAAAAATATTGTACTAGACCATGTCCTGGCCTTCTCAAAAAAATATTTTATTTCACTGGTTTCTGACTTTTTTAATGACATGGTTTGAAGATTTATAAAATTGGACCTGTACATATGTGGGCAATGTAATCTACTGTTTTAGTTATTTTTAACTGGTGCTTTTCCTCTTATTACCAACAGCAAGGTAAATGAGAAAAAAAAAGACAGAAAGCAGATAATCTTACATATTCCTCCTGGGTACCTGAACCTTTATATATTTTCAAGATTTATACATGATTTTAAAATTTTATAGATGGAGCACAATAAAAAAATACATCTGACAAGTTTCATTGTTTATTGTAGTTACAAGCCCAAATCAATCAGAACTGTTACAGTTACATCAACAGCAATCATTTTATATATAGAAACTCATTGAAAACACATGAAAAAGACTGCAGGTACCGTGCAATATTGTGGTAAAAGTGAATGATGGATGGAGAAACATGGAACCTCTCTATGCAAACAATAAATGACTTTTTCACTCCACACATACAAAAGATGATACTCAGCTGTACATCTCCACCCCAGGACACCTCAACGATGCCATCAAAGTGATGTCCCAGTGCCTTGAAGCCGTGTGGATCTGGATGGGGAGGAACAGACTCAGACTCAACCCCTCCAAGACTGAGTGGCTGTGGTTTCCAGTGCCTCGATATAGCCAGTTGACTCCATCACTGGGTATTGGGGGCAAAATACTGTCCCCCCCGAAAGAGCTCGCAACCTGGGCGTCCTCCTGGACATACGGCTGTCCTTTGAAGATCATATGGCAGCCGTCGCCAGGGGCAATTTTTATCAGGTTTGCCTGATTCACCAGCTGCAGTCCTTTCTAGATGGGGACGCCCTACACACAGTCACTTTTATCTCTGGTTATCACCTGGTTATCTCTTGTCTGAACTACTGTAATGCTCTCTACATGGGGCTCCCCTTGATATGCACCCGGATACTCCAGGTAGTCCAGAATGCGGCCACATGGGGGATTATGGGAGCGAGAGGGCGCTCCCATGTGACGTCTCTCCTGCGCAAGCTGCACTGGCTGCCGGTGATCTATTGGGTGCGTTTCAAGGTGTTGGTAACCACCTTTAAAGCGCTCCATGGCATAGGGCCTAGTTACTTGCAGGACCGTATTCTACCAAGTGATATCTCCCACCGACTCGTCCACTCCCACAGAGATAGCCTCCTCAGGGTGCCGTCAGCCAGACAATGCAGGCTGGTGACTCCCAGGGGGAAAGCCTTCTCTGTGGCAGCCCCCATCCTCTGGAATAATCTCCCCGTAGATATTTGTAAGATTTCTGACCTCCGTGTTTTTCGCCATGCTCTTAAGACACACCATTTTTTCTGGGAGGTCTTGCCTAGGCCTGCCCCCCTCCTCCATTCCTGTTTTTAATTAATTATATTTTAAATTGGTTTTAAGAATTCAGTATTTTAATATTGCCAATTTATAATATTTGCTTTTAATTTTGTTTTAATTTTATCTTTGTACTGTACTGTACCAGTTGTAGTTTCCGGACATGACCCAAGGGGAGCCCCATGTAGAGAGTGTTACAGTAGTCCAGGCGGGCCATGATGAGTGCCTGAGTGACTGTCCGCATGGCGTCCCAATCTAGAAAGGGCACAACTGGCGCACCAGGCGAACCTGGTAGAAGGCCCCCCTGGTGGCGGCTGCCACATGATCTTTCAAGGACAGCCGTACATCCAGGAGGACACCCAAGTTGTGAACCCTTTCTGTGGGGGCCAGGGTTTCACCCCCAATAGCCAGCGTTGAAGTAAGCTAGCTATATCGGGACACCGGCAGCCACAGCCACTCGGTCATAGGGGGATTGAGTTTGAGTCTGTTGTGCCCCATCCAGATCCACATGGCCTCCAGGCACTGGGACATCACCTTGACGACATCGTTGGGATGACCTGTGGTGGAGATGTACAGCTGAGTATCATCAGCGTACTGATGGTACTCCACCCCAAAGCCACGAATGATCTCACCCAGTGGCTTCATATAAATGTTGAACAGGAGAGGCGAGAGGACCGACCCCTGAGGCACTCCACAAGTGAGGCCCCACAGTATCGACCTCTGCTCTCCTGTCAACACTGTCTACGTCTGGCCATAAAGGTAGGAGAAAATCACAATACTCAGGAGCCAGCCTCATGTCACCTCCCGAGAGGCCAGCATCAACCAGGAGGGGCACGGGTCCAATAAACATGTGATTGCCTTCAGTCACCCCAGGATCTTGTCCATGTCCTCAGGTGCAACAGTCTAAAACTCATCCCAAACCACCTCAAGACCTGCATCCGTCACTCTATCTGGACTCATCCCAAGCATTATAACTAGCCCAGATGTTGATTTTCTGGTTTCAACATCACTGGCGAAACTAGCATTTGTGCAAGCGCTGAATAATAACTCCCCATCAGGTTCTAGGTATAAAGAATAATTCACAGTTCTCTTTAAATACCTTAAAATCTTTTTGGATGCTTGCCAAAGCCTGGTTGTGGGTTTTTCAGTGTACCGTGCTAATTGGTTAATACTATACGCAAAGTCAGGTCTAGACCAATTTTTCAAATATGACAAGCTCCCTACCAAGGATTGGTAAATATCCTTATCAAACACAGGACTGTTGTCTTTAGCATCAGTAAAGCCTTTCTCCATGGAAGTTCCAGTCGGTTTACTTTGGTCCATATTATATTTTTCAACAATGCATTGATCTTATCCATTTGGGATACTTTAAACCCTTTCTCTGTTCTTATAATATCTAGCCCGAGATAATTCCTAATCTCACCTAACAGGCGAATCTTGAACTTACTCTGCAGACTTTTAATTATTTCTTCAGCCTCATGCATAGTTTCAGTGATGATAGCCATGTCATCTGTAAAGAGTAGCAAGAATGCTAGCTTGCCATTCTGTTTCCTTTTAAATAAACATGGATCAGCTATTTCACTTTCAAATCCTAGTCTATTCAATTCCTTAACTATACATTGGTTCCATTCATATCCAGACTGCTTAAGTCCATACAAGCTCTTTTCAGTAACCAAACAGTTTCTTTTTTGTTACCGAAACCTACTTCTACTGGCTTTTTCATATATACTTTGTGCTGCAATGGAGCATTTAAATAAGCAGTCTCTACATTCACATGGTTAATGATGTAGTTGTTTTTGGCTACCCAAGCCAAAGCTGCTCTCAAAGTGCTTGCTTTCAGACTAGGTGCAAACACTTCATCATAGTCTAGCTTTGTCTGCCTAAAGCCTTGTGCTACCAGTCGAGCCTTAGGGGTTATATTGCCACAGGCATCCTTTTTTTACCTTAAACACCCACCTGTAACTAACAGTTTTCTCCCCTTTTGGGAGTTGTACCTCTTCAAACACTTGCAACTCAGTTAGTGCTTTAAGCTCCTTTTGCATGGCAATTTCCCATGCTTCTTGCTCCTTTGCAGGATATGTTTTTATTTCATCATAGCTTAAATGTTCTAAACTATTCTGAGCAAAGTTTGCTTGGTATCTATCAGGAGGTTGTGATACTCTGGTAGTTCTCCTAGGTAATGTAGGACTTTCTCTTTGGAGTAGAGTGATATCTTGCCTCCCCTATTGAGGTTTCTTTTGCTTCATCCACTTCCTTTATTGGAATAGTGGATTCCTCCATCTCTGACTCATTCTCATAAGGTTCTCCCTCATGTTTACTACCTTTAATTGGCACCTGGGAATCTATCATGGTCTATTCTCTCCCATCCAGTATGCTCAAGGATCTTGGCATTAGCACTATGGTAGATCTTGTTTGTTTTTGGTTCCCAGAACCTATATGACCTATGATTTGACTCATAACCTATGAATATGAGTTTCCTAGCTCTGATTTATCCCTTGCGTCTTAATTGAGCTGGGATATGAACCCATGTAGGAGTTCCAAATGTATGGATATAACTGAGGTCTGGTTTTCTTCCATGCCAGTGCACAAAAGGCAATTCATTTGTTGCCCTGTGGACCACATTATTTAAAATTTGATTTGCACATTTGGTAGCTTCACCCCAAAATTTTTCACTTAAACCAGAGTCTTTTAACATGGCTCTAACCATAGACTGTTTGGCCTCTCCTTTCACAATGAGCATTGTGCTGGGGTTTATACAGGTGCAGACCTCTTATGGTCAGTGCCTGCCTTTTTTAGCATGTCAGTGAACTTAATATTGGTAAACTCTGAACCATTGTCAGTAACCAATGTCACAACCTTACTTTCCCCCCCCTTTCTACATAGTTAAGCCAATTAATGAAGTTTGGGTATGTTTCAGTTTTGCTATTCATTCAGTAGCAAAACCCATACCTTGAGTAAATATCTACAATGCTCAATATGTATTTTGGCCCTATTAAGTCAGCTACTACCACCTCTAGAGGCTCAGTTGCCTTAAAGCCATTTCTCCTATTTGAAGGAGTTAGCTTACTTTTAACT
>JANHFO010007789.1:168198-179240 GCA_032468095.1 Pareas carinatus
ATTTTTTACAAATTGAAAAGCAATAAAAATAATGAAATAAAGCCTGCAAAGTGAGAGCCTAAGTGAAGAACTTAATCACATGCTCCAGTTCTCTAAATTTTCACTTGCTGACAAGTACACTTTGGATCCCTTTTCTGGATTAATTCATGTATTAAGGCTCAAAAGCAGACATATATATAAGCACACGGCTGGATTTGCAAGTTTAGAAATATCTCCATTTTGTTTCCTTTTTGGAGATAGATCATCAGAAGCCAGAAATGTAAGAAAGAAGCTCAGGAAGGTCAGGATCAGGGTCAGTCCATCATAAGCCCAATTCCCATAATAAGCCTCTGTTGTTTATTCGTTGTCTTGAATCTGCATATATTGCTGTGAAATTTCTGATGATTAAGTTATAAAATATTTTCTTTTCTTTATTCCAGATTGAGTTGATTAGTGGCTTGTCTGATAGCTGTGCTATAAATGTGACACCCAGTTTGACTGGGATCTATTGATCTAATCTAATACTTCCAAATCTGAAGTACGATTAGGAATGTGAATTATTGTGTTTCCCATTATCTACTTTTTAAAATCCTTTTGTAATGAAATAGGATAAATTAGATAAAGTACAAAAACAATAAATAAATATAATGAGCATATTGTGCAAATATTTTATTTCTAGTAAATATTATATTTAAAAATGCAAGTCCCACGCAAGCAATAAAAAAAGTTAATGTGCATTAAAAAATAAAGAAACAAACTTTTCTATAAATACCAGATCATCAGTGTATGCCTGTACTTTATATTCTTCATTTTTTATCTTTAATCCTTTAATTTCTTTATCTTTCTTAATTTGAATGTTTAGACTTTCCATTGTGAGAATGAATAACAACGGTGATAGGTGACACCCCTGCCTTGTACCTTTCAAAATCTGTGTTGTTTCAGACCTTTCCTCATTCACTAGCTTCTTGTTTTTGATATATTGTTTCCACCATGTTTACAAAATTTTTACTCAAGTCCAGAAATTCTATTTGTTTTAACATAAATTCCCAAGCTACATTATCAAATGCTTTCTGGGCATCAAGGAAGACCATTGCCATCTTCTTTCCGGAATTCATCTCGTAGCATTCCAAAATATTAATTATTGTCCTTAGGTTGTTCTTTAATTGTCTACCTGGTAAAAAACCGTTTTGATCTGTATGGATGTACTCTTCTAACCAGATTTTAATTCTGTCTGCCATGATTGAAGTGAAAATTTTATAGTCCACATTTAATAATGATATTGGTCTATAGTTCTTGACTAATTCCAGATCATTTCCTTCTTTAGGTATCAAAACAATATTGACTTCTAACCATATTTTTTGGATCTTCCCCTCTGTTAACAATTTGTTGCACACTTCATTCAATGGAGTTAATATAGTTTCTTGTAAGTTTTTGTAATATTCACTTGGTATCCTGTCCGGTCCTGGAGTTTTGTTTGTTACTTGTTTTGTGATGGCTTGTTGTGTCTCCAATATTGTTATTGGTTGATTAAGAATATTTTTAATTTCTTCTTGTATTTTTCCTGTGTTGTTTTTTTTGTAGGTATTGTTGTATTGCATTTATTGGAACTAAGTCCTTAGCGTACAGGTTAACATAATAGTTACTAATTATATTTTTTATTTTCTGTTGATCATATCTTCTGATACCTTTTTCATCTTTTAAACAGACGATCATTTGTTTATGTTTTTGTTGTTTTAATTTATATACTAACCATCTCCCAGTCTTATTGACCTTTTCAAAGTAAATTTGTTTAGCTTCTTTAACTTCTTGTGCTATTTTTTCCGAATCTATCAAATTCAGTTTGTGTCTAATGAAGTCAATTTGCTTTTTAATTTGCTTATTCCCAGTTTGGTTTGTTAGTTGTTGTTCCAAACTTTTCAATTGTGAGTGCAAGTTCATGGTTAATATCCTTTTATCCTTCAATTTTTTTTTCTGGCTGAAGACTGCCTTCACTGTGTCCCAGATTATTTGTGTTGAGGTTTTTTGTTTTGAATTTCCCTTGAAGAAGTGACTCATTTGTTCTTCTACTACTTTTTAAAACACCAGTTCCTTTAATATGGCTCTGTCTAAGATCCATCTCCTTTGTGTGTTAATGGATTATGGTCCGCTCAAGTGGCTGGTTCGATTTCAACCATTTCTATGCTAAGACCTAATTATGATGTTATCAAAGCCATGTCTAGCCTTGACCAGGATTTGTGGTAACGTGAATAAAATGTGTATTGTTTTCTGGACAGATTCCTGGTCCTCCATATATCTTGTAGTTGCCATTTTTCTATTAATTTTTTGAGAGCAGTCAGTGTCTTCTTTCTCTCTTTTTTCTTCTTATCTGCACTTTGGTAATCCATTTGTAGTCTCCAATTATACATACATTTGGGAATTGTAAGTCAGCCAATTTATTGTTTAATTTATTGTAAAAATGTTCTTGATTTGTGTTTAGTGCATATATTACAACTAAAAGAATTTGTTTTTGTATAACGTTTATGTTCATCATTAAAATTCTTCCCTCTTCGTCATTGTATGCTAATTCTGATCGTATATTGTGTTCAATATAGACTGCAATTCCTTTTTTTTTGCTATTGCAATTTAGGGAGTAATATAGCGTTCCTAGTTTGGGTTGGTCTAATAGCTTATATTGGTGCTTCGTTATATGTGTCTCTTGTAGGCAAATTATATCGTAATTAATTTTTTGTAATTTGTTAAATATTTTTTTTCCTTTTTATTGGGTGGTTTAACCCATTAATGTTAATTAAGAGGATTCCTTTTACTTTATTCATTATTTCCCCACAGTTTAACTGTTGTCGCTCTTGTCCTTGAGCCTTCTTCTTCCTCTGCTTTCTCTTTTCCTAATTCTTCAGGTTTCCTCCCTCTTTCTCTTTTCTCTATTCTTTTGTATCTTTCCACCCTTCTTTGTTTTTGTACTGTAGCTTCTTCATCCTCCTCCTGATCTTCCCCTAACAGTGTTTCTGTATGCAATTTTCTGCTTTCCAAATTGAGTTTATGTAGAACCTAGTATTGTTCCACATGAAGGAGATGCCTTCAGGGACTAATCATCTATACCTGATTCCCTTTTCTTCTTTTCTTCTTTTATCTTACACTACACATTTTTGATTACCAATGATGACTTATCAAACAGTCTCTTTTTCTTCTAACCAATTATCATGAACCTTAAACGATGTGAGTAGGAAAGCTTTACGTCATAGAAAGGAACTGTTCATGGAAAATATAAATGATCTGCAGCACTTCCAGACAAATTTGCTTCAGTCATTATTTAATTATTCTACTCAGGAGATCTGCATAGTAGGAAAAGTGGTGATGTAGCCTTACTTACTTATATCTGCTCTGATAACGGTAAAAGAGGTACAAGGATATATATTAATATAGGAGTCAGGCAACTTTTAAGGTATACTCCAGAGCTGGAAAACTCTAAGACAGGTGAACCAGTTAACATAGAAACAGGCATCCAATAATAACTAATCCATTTGTTGATAATTGAAATGCTGAGGAATTTTATGACATTGTCTAGCATTCCCCAGATCTCACCTGGGGAATGGTATTTAATTTAAAAAATGGGAAAAAAGGGAGGAAATTGTGGAATCGAATTTGTATTTATATTGGGTCACTTCTTCTTTATAGCTGGAATTCTAATTCTAATTCTTTCTAAAAAGAAACAGACAGGGTGGAAACTGGCACAAATAGTTCAGGAGTGCTTTCCAATTTGCCATTCAAAAATAGGTAACCTTGTTACAACTCTTTTGGTCAATGTAAATCCGAAATATATGGAACAGAAAGAATTCACCAAGGCAATGATCTATTACTGGCCAGAAACAAAGGAATATTGGAAACCATTAAATGGTTTACATTGACAAATTATCTGCATTTAGTTTTAGAAAGATCTGAATGATGGTGAAGTGAGAATGACCAGGAAAGGGTTAATGTCCTACTGTCCCCATTTACTTGTTCTCACTTATATGTTCATATATGTTTTTATTTTTTTACCCTTTACTATTGTTGATGTTCTATATGTTTGACTAAATAAATAAATAAATGGTCCTTAGATAGAAAGATCATACATTATAATACAGATCTACAGTCATTTCTTTTGCACAACTTCAGTTGGAATGCTCTCAACATTATATAACACAGGAAGATTAAGTTTAGCCATGACTGCTGCATGGGAATGTTTTTTTATATGACCTTTACATCAGTTTCAGGAATTTTCATTGTATTTCTATAATAATGAGAACAATTATATAATTTCTGAATGCTAAAAGAAATTCTTTCTAATGCAAACCACACTAGAAAGAAAAAAACCTGTTGCATATTAAAGAGACAACAAGAATCAGTAACCTTGTGCTTGCTTCTATGTTTAGGATCCGCGATTTGTATCTTCTTGCTGTTCTGTAAGAGATATAGCCTAGAGGTTATTAAGGGCACTTCTCAAGATTTCCATAGTGTTCACCATAGTGTAAATAAGCCCTGTTGTTTACACTTTGATAAAGTGGCTGTGTATATGTGACACAAGTTATGGAAGTGAATCACAAATGAGATTTTTTTAAAATGATTGGTCATATTTTTAATGCGTAAAGTTCATTAAAAAAATGTCATTTTCCCAACTATAGATTCCAGAATGAAATTTCTAAGTTCAGTTATATACTTTTATAAAAACCATTTAAAAATTACCAGAGCACATCGGTAAATTTTATGTGAGCTTCCAGAGGACTTATTATTTATTCTGTTAAAAGCAGATTGATGGCTTACGTCATGGTGAACCTTTGACCCATGTTAAAGGAGATATGCCATAACATTCAGGGTGGCAGGCCAGTGTTACCTAACAACTGTTTTTGAAAGCACCTCGCATCCTCATGTGATTTTCAGAGGCTGAAGAGGCCACGTGAGAATGAGTTGTACTTTTCTACAGGCTCCAGAGCCTCCAAAAATTGTAGGAAAATGAAGCATACATATGTGGAGTATTCGGAGACTATAGAAGTGTTCCAGACCTATTTTAAAAATGAAGACCTTCTGTGACGAGTTGCCTCAATGTTTCTGTGTTTTTAAAAAATACATAAATAAATTTATTTAGAGAAGGGTGACATGCTAGCAAATTCAAGTTAGGCATTTTTCTAATTTTTGACAAAATTAAAGGTTCACCATCGCTGGCTTAGTCAAATCTTCCCTAACATGGATACATTGTCTAGATATATGGGATTGAACTCCTAGAATTCTTGCCAAAGGTGGCAGACATTTCTTGAATTTGAAACCTATGTTTGAAAAGGTACCCAGATTTGAAAGGATGGTCTGATCATTAAAAAAAAGTTCTCACCATTTGAGTTAGATCCAGATTTAATCAAATTTGGGAGAACGTTTAACATTAATGATGGTTTAGAAATACTTCTGGATATTTTCTTTTCTTTTTCAGTGGATCTATTAAAATTGGCTGGGATATTATATTACAGAATATATTCAATTTCAATGTATCTTGTCTCAATGTGATCTGTTTCAATCCACCCATTATTTCTTTCCGTGCATAGTTCTAGTTTTGCTTGTTTTTTCAATAATTGGATAGAGATTTGCATCTCTTGTATCTGTGAGCCAGTGTAACTTCAGGAATTCACAGTGGTCACTCTAAGGGCCTTTTCTCAACTGCTGAATTGGAATGCTCTCCATCCATACTTGAGCTGGCAGAAATCTATGCTGGCATGAAATTGCTGTCCCTGTTGCCATTTCCTATTCTGTCTCTGTTGCCTATATTTCAAGTCATCACAGTTCCTGGATTTTTCACCAAGAAAATGAGTGGCATGGATTATACACACCTTGGATAAAGAAGAAAATATTCTTTTAATCCCATAAGAATTAAGAACAAATTTTGACTGTCTCATTCATGGATTGAGATGTGATAACACCAGAGCCAGCGCCAACAGCAGAAAAACATGGTGTTGTCATGTCACTAGGTACAAGAGGAAAAGGGTTCAAAATGAAATAATCAAGTTCTCTTTCAGATATTGCAGCAAAGCAAAGGAACAATTCATTCTGTATTTTGTTTTGCTTTAGTTTTGCTAACTGTGAATATACATCTGGGCATTATTTTCATAAGCTTTGTTGGTGATCATAATCAATTGGCTTGTGAGACAAAGAGCACATGTTGTTAGTGCTTGTGACATCGTTTAAGATATCCCATATTTGCGTTTTCACTTGAGGATGACAATATTTTTAATTTTCGATCTCTCTTGCAGGTTACTATCATGTGGCAGCATGCATAACCTTACATATCACAAATCATATTTGAATATAGAAGTTGTATTCTTAAGCAACTCCAATTCCAATAAAATGTTTCTTATTTTTTCTACAACTAGGATAAAGTTATTAGAGAGACGTTTTTCAATTTGACAGTAAAATGCTTTTTTGTGTGTTTTATTTTTGTAATTACAGATAATCAAGCTTGAAAAAAATGGGATAGGATACCACTACATCCTTGCAACTTTGGTAAGATGAATCTCACTTACTCTTTACCTATAATGTGCATTTTTAATTCTTCTTTACTGGTTGTAAAAGATGCTGCATACCTAGGGAATAGTCTTCAGAAAATTGTGACGGTATATTATGGCATTCGAATAGATTATTCTAAGTAATTGGCTCACTAGCATAAACGATCCCAGAATTAATACAGCGAGGAGGAAAATAACCTGAATTTGTTGGCTAGGATTAAAATTCTTTCTTTACCTATCTCTTGATTATCATAATTTCAGCTTGTTCTTTAACATTCCCAGCAGTGAATCTGTATGACATCTTAACTCTGTTCATGGTTTTTTGAGTAAAATATCAATGAAGATTCTCAGTCACTCAGGTACAGTTGTTGAAAGTTAAGTCATGACAACTGGACTTCTTTTCTTGCTGGTTTGAGATATTTTGTTGTCCATTCAAGCGGCTTCTTTAATCTGAACAAGTTGGTTAAGGGAATCTGAGTATACAAAGAGTTGTTGGAATGTGCCAATTCTAAAATTCATAGGGGTGATTCCTCATCAATCTCCCAGTTTCTTCCCCAAAGTGTATGGCAATATGTCTATGAAGATTCTCAGTCACTCAGGCAGAATGTTACATGAATCAAGAGCAAATTATAAGTGTGGAAAAATGTCGATCAAAAATCTTTAAGCAGTCAGAGGAATGTTTGTTGTCCAAAGATGTTGAGATTTGGGGATCTTTCCTGGATTTCTCATGAGACCTTTAGTAATTTTCCAAGGTTTGTTTTCTGTATGTCAGAGGCACATGGCTTCCATATGTCTGTACTTTCAAACTCATTTAATTTAGGCCACCACACAGCTATAAACTGGTCATAATGACTTTCACTCTCAGCTAAACTGCCTTGCATTCAGTCAGTGCACCAAAAGGGAAGTGTTCCATGTCCCATTAGAAATCCCAAGAGTCCCCTCAGCAAAAGAACAGATTGGGACTTCAGTCAAGTATAACATTCTAGTTGCCTTCTGAGTCAGTGGTAAACATTTGCTTCTTCATAAAGCGTATTAACTGAGAGTGGACTTTGGTTTGCATCTCTTTATGCCTGAAGAAAACTAGGATTGCCTTTTCAACCATTTGAAAACCACACAGACAAGCTGCTTTATTGGGAAAGATAGATTTAGAAGAAAAGAGGCAGAAAGAAGCCAGGAGGGGACATGTGCCTTCTCTATGCTCTTCAGTCTCATCTGAGTCATTTAATAAATACAGATAGAGCTGCAAGAGAGGTTGCCTCATGAAGTGCTTTATCGCTGGTACAAGCCATTTGGAAAAAATATGTGGAATGAATGGGTTGAGACCCTCCTCACTGACTTGTCAAGACAAACTGCCACCAAAGATTCAGCTAAAGTGACATCTGAAGTGCATTAGATCGGTTTGAGTACAACCTACAAAAATAAGCTCTTGGGGAGCCCAAATAGCCTTTGAATATAAATAGCTACATTGGCATCCATACATGCTTTAGCAGTCACTTGATTTTACCTAAATAAGAAAGTTAGAGAAAGTTAGAACTATAAGTTCTTCAAATGAATATCTGTGGAAATTCTCAGTCATCCAGATCATAGTTATCTCAGATGTGTTTTTTCTTCAAAAGGCAACTGGGCTGGGGGGGGGGTTTCCTTGAAGAAGAAGAAAAAAGCATTTTGCTTCTCATCCAAGAAGCTTCATCACTTCTGATGGCAGGGGGATGGAAGGATATGTACCAGCAGTTGAGACAGGGTGGTGGAGGGCTGGATAGATTCTGATAAGATGCGGGAGGACATCCGGATTATAGTTCTTTGCATTCATCTTGTTAGCGTCTCTCTCTCTCTCTCTCTCTCTCTCTCTCTCTCTCTCTCTCTCTCTCTCTCTCTCTCTCTCTCTCTCTCAAGGATAGGTGGTAAAGGAAATTGAAAAATGTCAGATAAACTTTTTAGAGGAGGTCAAAAGAGTTTAAAAAAACAATAATTATATTTCTGTTTTTCTCTTTCCACCTCCCACTTTAAACGCCTAAGTAAATGTCAATAATTGAAAACTGAATTGAAAAGGACTGGGATTGGTTAGGAGGGTAGTTGAAATGCATGTCTTTACTGTTCTTCGATGGCATAATATTTGTCAAGTGTTCAGTATTTATTGGCTCTCTTGATTGCCTAGTTGCACATAGAAGTACAGTCATATTATCTGTGACCATCTGAGATACCATAGACTGAACCTGTTGAGTAAGGAATTACGCCACATCAGGCATTCTTCCCAATTGGAAGATTGCAGATAACCTGAATTTTAGACAAGAACCTGAAACATAGTTTTTAAAACCTTCACATTCAATAAGCTAGTAACAGGGGGCATATTTAACTACAAAGTACCACAGAGAGTGCTAGTTCTACCACAGGTGATGCTTTGGCATAGATTAGACCTGGCCTTTGTGCAGAATGGACTAACTTTCTATTAGATTCTTGTTCCTGATCTGATTCAACTTACAATTACCATATTTGCCAGGTTGCCTGTAAGAATATAAGTAATCCTTGCTTAAAGACCATTTGTTTAGTGACCATTTGAAGTTACAATGGTGGTGAAGAAACTTACAACCAAGACTCACATAACCATCTCAGTGTCTCTGCAATCACATGATCATGATTTGGGCAACTCTTGTGCAGTTACAACAGTCATGGCATCCTGCAGTCAATGAGAAAGCTGGCAGGAGGTTGTAAATTATAATCATGTGATGTCTTGCTTAGCAGAATCATAATTTATTTTGCCAAGTGTGTCTGAACACACAAGGAATTTGTCTCCGGTATACATGCTCTATACCTACATACATACAATAAACAAGCTGTGATTACAATCAAAGATACATTCATAATCATAGAGTACAATTATTTTGTCATGTACATTTAAGCATAAAATACATTCATAATCATAAAGTACATTCATCTTGTTGTGTACGTATAAGCATAAAAAAATCCTCTCATAGATGCAGACAAGTGATGCTTCACTTAATGACCACATTGTTTAATGACATATTTTCCAGGCCCTGTTATGATCATAAATTGAGAACTATCTGTAAGAAGCCAAAAGAATGAACAAGAAAACAAATGGTTGTAAATTGCCTGCTGCAAAGCAGGGATATATTTGAGTTTAACCTTATGGCTAGCTGTTTCTTAGGAGAAGTTGCTTGTCTGGTAAACTGAGCCATTGTTTGATTTAATACCTTAGTGAGGTTTTTGATCCTTTCCAATTCAATTGCCCTTCTCCATGCCTCACCCCGATTACCTGCAGTCTGCACCTATAAATCTATACTAACTGCATCTCCAATGCATAATTAAGATTATATATTTTGTATGCATTAGAAGATTATTTGCATTTGTATAAACATCAGTTCACAGATGTCTTTTCTTTAAAAACAGCTATCTTATGTATCTATCCTTCTATTCTAGCAGAGATAAAAATGTTTGTGATTTATTTACATTTCTCAGCTTATTTTGAATATACATGAGAACAACTCTAGCCTGCTTTATGAAAACAGGAAACTTAGAAAATTTTGAGGATCTTTCTGATTCTTATGCCAGAGATTTAGAGCACATTTTTCCTCTACCAAGGGAATAAGCTGTGGCTAAAATAATGACACTTTCAAATTGCTTGCAAAACTGTTAAGGATGATTTGCACCTAGAGCATCATCTTTCCCTGTTCCCAGACTGTCCCTTGAAAACGTTTCATTGGTGGATCAGTGTCAAGTGTTCAGAAAGTTTACGTCAGACATCAACTGGATTATCTATAGGCAAAAATATTATTAAATTAAATACACCAAATATTTTTTGCCGTGCTTTGAAAACCTTTGCTAGTTTCTCATTCAGACTGTAGTATTTCAAAGACCATCTTCTCATATGAATCTAGCCATTCAGTTTGATAAAACCCAGCTCTGGGTATTTTTGCAGTGATAAGATTGTTTCTATTAATGAAACTCTGAAATGTGGTCCCAATAACCATATTTTAGGTGCCAGCTCAATTCTGTTTTTTACCCTAGAGCAGGAATGATCAATGTGTAGATAATAAGCCTTTCTGAAGTACAGCATACATTCACTATCTCAGTTCAGTCTCCTAGGAGATGTAATGCAGCAATATTTCAAGTACTACACATTACCCAGCCCTGCTCTAAAATAGCCGCCATCAGTTTGGTGCCCACCAAATGTGTTGGGCTGCTTTATTCTCTAGCCAACTAATGGAAAATCTATATCACACATGTTAATAGTGATACATCATGATGTTTTGTGTGACACTTCAGTGTTCACCAACACCTGGCAGCAACTATTCTCAAAATCACAACACTGAAAATAAATTTGTTTTACTTGCAATTATTTGACAGTTCTTTATATAATACATAGCACCACACAATTGGACTGCATTTTTATATGTATAAAAAAAATTTGGTTGGTGCCGAAGGCTGTTCTGATATTGTGTTTGTGGAGAATTTCCACAAACACAATATCAGGACAGCCTTCGGCACCAACCAAAAAATAGCCAACATCCTAAGAAACCCCAAAGA
>JANHFO010007789.1:196852-206920 GCA_032468095.1 Pareas carinatus
ATTATTAAACCATAACCTGAGGAAATATGTCCATTCTTTTATCAGTTGACTGAGGGCATGAGATCATGAGAGTTATGTTTCGGTGGATATTACTGTGCAATATTCATTTGGAAGGGTATACATTTTGTCTACTGAATAATTCTCAGGAATACTTTTTTCACTATTCAAGCAGCTCTAATAAAAATGTGTTCTGGCTAATGTACCTGTTTTCCTTTTCACATTGAAATTCAAGTCACTGTCTCACTTTTTCTTTTTCCTTTGGTAGTAAAGGCCTGAAACATATTCAACTCTACCCTTGTTAAAGGATAGCATAGATTGGGTCTGAGCTCTGTTCAGAACAATATAAATAATTCAGAGCATCCCAAGACTGCATGTGGCTCCATTAGTTCACAAATCAACAGAAATGTGAATATCTTTCGGTCTAAATGCCTGGTATATTTGCTGGTTCCCCATTCTCTCCTCTTGCCAATTTACTTCTGAAACTAATTACTAAAACCAGGCCTGCTATTCCTCAGGGATGAAAACTGCTGTTGTCACTCTGTCTTGGCTCCATTGGCTTTATACACTTGGAACACACTCAAATCCTTGTGGAATGTGGCAGGATAAAAATGCACTCTATCGAACAGATGCCTCTACATAGTGAGCCATGCCACATTTGCTCTATTATTCCTATCTGTCAAAAACCAGCTTTGTTCCATTGCATCATTTCAAAAGTTGAAAAACCATTGTAAAAGAATTATTAATGAACAAAGAATTTTCCATATGGAGTATATATTGGAGTATAGAACAACTTTTGAAAGATAACATTTTGGTCTGGAATATTTAGATTGTTGCATTTTTCATCAGTGTTTGAAAAACACTGTTGTGTTATAAAACTTTGCTGCTTATGTTAAGAAAGGTTCATTCATCGCTTTTGTTGTTGCTGTTGGATTTTTTTTTCTCCTTAGGGATTTATGGATATTGATCTGGGAAAATTCAAAGAAAGTGGAGCAAATGTGACCGGATTCCAATTGGTGAATTACACAGACACCATCCCAGCCAGGATCATGCAACAGTGGAAGAACAATGATGCAAGGGAACAACCCCGGGTGGACTGGAAGAGGCCAAAGGCAAGTGGTACTGAAAACCATTTGTTTGAGGAGGTGTTAATGCCATTTTCTTGTTCCCTGTACCAGACTAGGTTCTAGCACTTTTCTTTCCATAGCAAATCACGGTGAAATTGGTTTCAGTGAAGTTAAATTGTAGAAAACAATGTTTTCTTTTGCTAACCTAGAGAGGACTTTTGAAATGAAGAATCTTCATTTTGAAGCACAGAAACTGACACACACAAATCAATGTGGTAATGTCATAGTAAGGTTTAAATAAAGTTTAACTAGGAGCATGTTTAAGTCCTCCCTTAGAAACAGAAACTAGCTGGGTGATTTGGGGCCAGTCACTGTCTTTCGGAGTTAAACTGGGAAATACAAAAGCTCTACCTCCCAACTGATACTTGATCAACATTGTAGATTATGGTCTCTAATCTTCAGAGGAGATCCTTTCATCCTATAGTGGATTCACTTGAGCAGATAATAATATACATATGACATATATACACACCACCAATAGTTGGTTGTACAATCAGCCAGATGCTTAGACTGTCCACCTATCAAGTCCTTTCCAAGGACCTGGGATAGGCAGATGTTGATGTTTGATAGTGTTAAATGTGAAGTCACAGGATGTAACCTATTCCAGGTAATGCTACTTTTTGCAATTGATGATGGTGTTCAAGAGGTGCACCATATCTTTTTGCATTTCACCAAGGCACCTATCACTATTAATATAATTGTATTATAATATAATATAAATTTGTATTGTTTATGTTAATATTATATTTAACTAAAATTATGTAGAATAGGTATTTCAGTCCGTAGAAACTTATTTTTATTTATGTATTTATTATTAAATTTATGTGCTGCCCATTTTACCAAAGGCAGCAACAAACTTTCAAACACTACAACAAAATACATAAGGATATAGCAGTGAGTTCCTCATTAACAACGGCATATCCATAACTCTCCCTGCTTAGTTTCTCCAGATAAGTTTAACTTACAGAATATCCAGACAGAATGCCCATATACTGTTGGAAATACCATACTCCTAGAGAATTCTGGTAACCAAAGTGCAACACATCTATAGGAAATTAAAGAAAATTATCTGCAACTGTTTCTCTAATATTCAGTGTTAGTGCTCAGAGAGAGAATATATTCTAGTTCTGATTGCATTGTTTGGAAGCAATACTGCATGTCAGTAAGGATTTCAGTCTTTAAGTATTGTATTATTGTATTAATTAACATTGGGATAACTAAAGGAAATTTCATGCCTTGCTCTTCTGTTTGTGGGACTCTATAGCAAATGATTTAATAAGTTGGGTGTTGAATTATTGCTATGCACTGAATTGAATAAAAATATGGTGCTATGGAATCTTTTGAATGAATAATTTTTAAAACAGAACTTACCCTCAGAACATTATGTAGATGTGATAGAAAGATACATACTCTGTTGCTTACCTTCTCATAGATCCTTCATTGTGAAAAGCTAAGTTCTTTTTCTCACCTTACTGGGACAATATTTTAAAGATTGGTAAGTTGTATAGTAGACTGAATATAGTAGGGAAAGAGGGAGAGGGAAGGAGATTTTCTGGAGTTTTCATACTAAGGCAAACAGGTGTTTTGTTTTGTTTATTAAGATAACTTGCAAGCCCAGAAACTCACTTGGTCATGATGAAAATCTTGAACACAGTTAAAGACATGGTTGGAGGCTTTAACTTTCTATGTATAATTTTCTAAAGCCTGCAGCAGCAAATCCTACAACTATTACAATGGATTGGATCCAGATTTATACCCACTGAAATTAGGCCCACTGAAATCAAGTTGTCATTATTATTCTGGATATCTTGAATTTTTATCAAAGAAAAATGACTCTCAAGGTAGAACAGATTAATTAAAGCAAGGTTGAAAGCAAAATTAGCATAATAACTAGGCTGTGCTTTGGAGTGTGCAGGAGTGCAAATTACTTAAGGCAGCTGCCGCTTTTCTGAGGAAATTATAATTGTCATCAATACTACTAGGCGTGCAAATATACCTGTAGAAGGACAGGCAAGTTACCATTCAGCTACATCTAACAAAATTTTATATGGCTTCTCGTGGTTTCCCCAAACCAGCCAGATTTGTGTTTTAGCTCAGATCCCAAGAGACAATATACTATAGTGACTAAGGTGCTAGATTTGGAACTGGAAGGCTCTAATCTTCTAGACCAGTGGTCGCCAACCTTTTTGATCACCGGGACCACCAAATTCACAATTTGAAATCCTGAGGCCAACCAATATGATTTTTTTTAAAAAAAGGTACATACATTTGTAACATAATGGTCAGAGAACTTTCATTTTATTAATATAAAAGGCACCTATTTAATATAACAAAATTTAAAAAGCTTATTTAATTATAACAAAAATTACAACAGACAGATTGAGAGAAAGAGAATGAGAGAAAGAGATAGAGAATGAGAGACAGACAAAGTGAGAGAGAAAGAATGAGAGATGAAGACAGAGTCAGAATCGAACACACACGTACAGAGAATGAGAGAAAGATACAAAGGGACGGTGAGACAGACAGACAGACCATTCTGACGCTTCACTCCTTCCTCACTTGCTTGCCGGTTTGACCAGGCTCTGGTGGCCCCTGTTGCGCGGGTCGATCTGCGGGCCTCTAGGCACCCGTGGACCGAATTACAGGCCTCCAGGCGCACCGTGGGCCGATCTCCAGGCCTTGGGGCGAACTGTGGATTGATTTATGGGCACCTGCAGGGTGCCCGGAAGCCTATAATTCGACCCGCGAGTGCCAAGAGATTGATCCGTGGGTTGCCGAAGGGCTGGAGATCAGCCCGCGGGATGAATTATAGGCTTCCAGGCACCCCGTGGGCCAATTACCAGGTGTCTGGGCTTCCCGCAGATCAATCTCTTTACACCTGCGGGGCGCTTGGAGGCCTGGAGATCGGCCCACTGGCCGAATTATAGGCTTCTGAGCACCCCACAGACCGATCTCTTGGCCTCTGGACAGAGCGCCGATTGATCTTCAGATGCTGCGCTGGCTGAACTCGGGGTGCTGCTCCCGACTGAGCCGACCCCTGGCAGCTCACCTAGTCCTTCTGGCGGCCCACCAGTGGGCCGGGGCCTACAGGTTGGCGACCACTGCTCTAGAAACATAATTAAATTCTAACTTTCTAGAAGGTTTGTGTAAATATTATGGTCTTTTAATGCTATGGTCTATTTCAGAAATAATGTTATGCATTTTCAGCTAGTCCACATATACAGGTGGTCTTTCCTTAATGGCCATTCAGTGACTGTTCAGTGACCATATTTGAACTCAATATGAGGCTGAACAAGTGGCAATTACAACCGTTTCCCATGCTTAAAACGGTCACAACATCCCAGGACCATGCGATCACAATCTGGGTGTTTGGTGAACATTTCATAATCATGACCTTGCAAGGTCACGTGGCCACCTCCTGCAACTTTATTCACCATCTTCTTACAAGCAAAGTCAGTGAGGAAGCCAGTAGGTGGGTCGTAAATAGTGACATATCACATTTAACAACATTGCAAGACTCGCTTAATGAGAGCAACTGGAAGTGCTGAAACCTCCATTGCGAAATGACTCAGTCACATAATATCACATTTAATTATTATCACTTTGCTTAGAAACAGAAATTCTGGTCGCAATTACCATCATTAAGTGAGGCTGATCTGTATTTAAACTTTTAAATTCATTATGCTGTTGGTTGCCTTATCCATCGATAAGAGCAAGTGAAATAGTATGAATATCAGAAAACCAGTCCTCCACCACAAGTGCTGATGAGACAATGACTGGGTTCACAAACAATATCTATCCATTATGTACTTGAAAACAGCTCATTGAATGAACAACAATGTAGCATATGATGTGTACTCAAAAAATTCAATCAATCAATCCACATTTGGAATCCCCCACATTTTTTGATCTCATAAATACATTTGAAATTTTGAAAGCATATTGCAGGCTCTAGCACAAACTGGCTCCGGGGAAGGGGAGGCAGAGGGGGGATTATTTGTTCAAAAGAGGTTGCGATGACCAAATACAGTATGCTATCAGCCACTTCCCTCTCTAGCACGCCTTCCTACCCCTTCCCTTTTATGCATTCTCGCAAGTTGACTAAAGTCACTGTATGAAATAAGTGACATATAAGTCCTGTCAATAAATAATCAATCAATCAGTGAGATGCAGCCATCCTTATTTATATGTTCTAAGAATCTTTATACAGCCCATTTAGTTTCTAAGGAAGTTTAGCAGTCCTCTAAGGATATGAAAATGATATGAGAAAATGGTGCTTTTCTTTTCAACATGTCAGTTTTCAATTTTTAATTAAAATATATTTTTAAATATGTAAAAAAACTAGCTAGGCAGCATGACTTATCGTACCAAGAGATTTCAGAAAGATATGAATTTAGAAAAGAAGAGACAGGGGGCCTAAGAATCAACTTAATGTAGCTTTCATGAATATAAGGGTCAATTGTAGTTGACTACAAGTCTCAAAGTCCCCAATCAGCATGGCCACAATATTTGGCACCAGACTGAGTAAAATCTCTTTTGCTGAAGTGGGAAGGCCCAAGTTGAAGATATCAGAGGACTTCAGGCCAATGTTGGAGAGAAACTACCTGAGCTGGGGAAAAGGATTCAAGTAAGGAATTATTCTGGCCTCATTACCTACACATAAGAGAACAAGGAATGACCCCCCACCCACAATGCCTTATCTAGTCTTTCCTGTGAGGGAAACTGCCAGTCTGGGGAGATTCCTTTGAAATTGGCATAGAAAAATAAGTTTGAACTCTAGATATATGGGTCTAGTTATCCATGCCTGACAGCCAATCACCATCTCTCAGCCTAATCTAGGGGATGCAGTTTTGGACAAAAAATGGAGAGAGTATTTTCTGCTGCCTTGAACTTCTAGAGAAAAAATGGAGCAAATATATTGAATAAATAAAAATAATATTAGAAACTTGCAGCTGTATGATTCAGTGCTTCTCATTCAGACCATCAATTGCTCTTTTTACAACCCAGATGAAGCATAGAATTGGCTTCAAACCTATGGAGCACACAAAACAAACTCCATAGTGCAAGATTTAAGAAATATTCTCAGGAGCTATGCTTATCTTTCTTAACAGCATAAACAGCTATATTCATCTTAACAGGACAGAAAGTCACCACATGCAAGAACCACTTCAGCTTTACAGAGATCCATCATTGCTCCAACATGTTTCACAAATTCAGTGAGTAATTTCTGAAGTGTGTGAAAGTGGGCAGGAGGAAGGAAGAATGGAGGAAAAGAGATGAAAAAAACTAACCTACTCCCTTGTGTGCATCTATGCTGGTAAATTCCATTGTCCCATTATGGCCCCTTTTAGGATTTTCCTGGTATTCTTTGTGGTTCCCACTGGGACAATATCTGTAGGCGAGTCCATAATCAGCAAGATAAACCTGGAAGACATGAGCAGAGACATGAATGATGTTTTCGTCCTCTGAAAAAGTATAACCTTTCTAATTAAGCCAGAAGAAAATGGTGGCTTAAGGACACTGTTAGATCTGCATTTTATTAAGCCAAATTGCACCTCAGGATAAAATATGTACATCTGGGGGCTATTAACAGCTACTTTCCCCTTCTAAGTTGTGTGCCTTCTATGTGCTGCCTTATTTCCAAGCAATACAGAATAAAATCACATTTTGTTCTTAGGCTCCTTTCTCTCCAGGTGGGCATCCAGACATCATAAAATGCAATATGTCTTTTATCTTTCTTCATGCTGCTTATGGGAGCCCTCCTTCTTACAAAACACACTCACATACAGATCCCACCTTTCAACAGCCAGCCCTGCAACAAGTTCAAAATAGGTTCAGTTACAGGCAAGAAGAACACAAGGAAAAGTTTCACAAACACCCATTGCGTTAACATACCAATTTCCTCCCCAGAAAGCATTCCAGGCGAATACATCTCTCTCCAATTGAACGGATGCTTTTCAGAACTTTTCTAAGACACTACCATTTCCCAAAGTGAAGACAGTATCGTCCTAAAAAGGAGGATCCTGAAATATCTAGCTTTGACAGAGATTAACAAAACAGATTGCCACTTTGGTGTAGTAATTAAGGCATCAGGCTAGAAACCAGAACAAAGCCTTAGGCACAAAGCCAGCTAGGTGACCTTGGGCCAGTCACTTTCTCTCAGCCCTAGAAAGAAGGCAATGCAAACCACTTCTGAAAAGCCTTGCCAAGAAAACCACAGTAACATGTCCAAGCAGCCTCCAAAAATTGGACAAAATTTAACGAAGGGAGAGGGGGAAGCAAAATTAAAATGAAACAGTAGTCCATGAAACAAGGAAGAGATGGTCAAGTGTGAAAAGAGAGAGGTTCTGCTGTGGCATATTCTTCACCTACTTCTCCAATGGAATGCTTTCCATTACCGCATGCATAACATCAACTTTTGAAAGGAGTATACACTCTATTTGCATTTCATATTTCAGTCCAGCACAAAAATTAGGGCAATAAAAATTCAGCCGCATCAGAAAAAGACCCATCTTAGTATGATAGTTCGTTTTTCACAGAAGCCAACTAGTTGCAAGTAAAAGACAGAGATGTATTTTCTCCAACCATTGTTCCCCTGCAATTAGTGCTTAGAAGCATACTCTTCTTGATTCAAAAGCAATATTAAAAAATTTTCCTTAGTAACTTCTAGTCTCACCCATTACATCAGGGTGAATAAAGCCCGCTGTCACTATTGTTAGTTTGGTAGAACAACAATTGCATACTTTAAAGTCTACAAGGGAGGGATCCTGCCCTAGATGTTTTAAGACTATAGCTCTTGACAAACCTTTCTCAAGAATTCCTTTAAAACCATCCAAGTTAGTGATCATTGCACTATTTTGTGTAAATTTCACGGGTTAATTTTCCAAAAAAATAAAAATAAAGATCTGGAAAGGATATATTGATACAAATGGAATGCCAGAAAGAAAGAAAACGTTATAGAAAAGTATCAGTGTTTTCACTTACACTTACACCCCTATAAATCACAGATGTGCATCTTTTACTAGGCGAAGCTATGAATGGTATTGCAAAGGTTATTCTTTAAATAGCAGTGCAAAGATGAAGAACCAGGATAAAAATGTAATTTGATTCCTCTCATTCAACATTTAATTAAATATAACCAATTAATATAATACAGTATGTTCAATTAAGAGAAAAGTACATTAGATTACCTTAGTAATAGCTGCACAGCATGCAACATTTCTTGCGAATGATATGGAGAGGAAGATCGGTTATGGCAAAATTTGGGCTGCCTGTTGCAAGCACAACCGAAGCCCAGAGTTTGCATACTCTTTCATGCAAGCAAGGATCTCTAAATAATGCCTTACAAACCAATGCACTGAGAGCACTTTGATATAGTTGATAAGTCATAAGATTAAAACCCAAGAAATTGAGTTCTAGCCCTGATTTAGCGAAATAAACTAGGGCCAGCCCTAGGAAGAATGCACGGCAAATCACTTCTGAAATCTTGCCAAGAAAACTGCAGGACTTGTTCAGGAGTCAATGCTGACTCAAAAGCACTAAAGCAACAATAACAACAATGCATTATTGTCTGCATCCCCTCAATTAGCACATTCATACAATGTAGAGACATACTCAAGAGTTGACTATGTTTAGAAAAGCACAGTGGGGCGTACATGACACTTTAATAGACATGTAGTCATAATAAATTCAATACCAAAGTTAGTGACCAAGCATGAGAATGTATGTTAAAAAGTATCAAGGAAGTCAAGGCAGGATAGTGTTGTTGAGGTTCTAAAAAAAAAAGAGATAAGAAAAAAATGCTTATGAATCGATGTATGTGTAGTTGCAAGCTATGAAAGGATATAGTGAATGGTATCGGTGTGAACCTTATTAAGATTTCCTTTTCTTTCTCTTATCTCTTGCTTCTGATTGTTCTGCTTATTATTTTTATGCTTTTCCTATGCTACTGTATAACTCTGCTCGTCTCAAAAAGGAACATGGTATCTATGTAGGCATATCTTATTAAATACATTCTTGTATTTAATAATTTTATATTTCTCTCATATTAAAAGTTAGATGCAACCTCTGGAAACCTCTGGGGGTTGCAATTAAAGCTTTTGTGGGCTGCATATGTCCTTCTCAATTTACACCATTGCCTCAGCTCAGTGGTTTCCAAAGTGGGCAGTAGAATGGTTAGGGGGGGCACTAGGAGGCAAGGGGGGCGGCAGGGGGCACTAAGGGGCAGGAGGGTGCTGCCCAGAAGGTGTGGGGGCACAAGCCTCCCTGCACGTAAGGAGCATAAGGCGCAGTATGAAGGCCGGCTTGGGAGTGCTGTCCTTGTCCCGCTGCACTGCCGCCGCCACTAATTCAGCAAAGCAGCGTGCCTTTCATGCTGCACCTTATGATCTTTACATATTGGGCGGCTTGTGCCCGCCCCTGCGCCTTCTGGGCAGTGCCCGGCTCTTGCCTCTGACGGGGAGCGGGGCAAGCGGGGTCATCCTCAGCTTTTCATTCCTGCTCCCGCTTAACAAGCATGGCGTGACTTCTAAAATTCTGCCTGGCGCATGAGTCAACATCAAACTGAGCAACTCTAAGATGAAAGTCTCTGAAACTCAGGTGAGCACAATTAGGTAAGGAAAGTGTGGCATTCCTTCCACAAGGACCTGAATCTGTAAGAATTATTCTTTTGAGGGCAAAGTGATTTCTCTGCACGCCACCAGTAAATTTTTTCCCTCCTCCCCAAGGCAGAGTTCTGCGCTTTGGCAGAAAGGTTCATGCTATGGGTGAAGGGGGCGGGGGGGAGAGAAGCGCCAGAGCGCTGTGTGTGTATGATTCTGTGTGTGTATCCGTTTCTGTGTGTGTGTGTGTGTGTGTGTGTGTGTGTGTGTGTATGTGTGTGTGTCTCATTCTGTATGTCTCTCACTCTTTCTCTCATTCTCTGCGTGCGCCTGTCCTTCTCTAT
>JANHFO010007789.1:221019-231030 GCA_032468095.1 Pareas carinatus
GGGGAGTGCATCTCCGCCCCAGGCACTTCCAAAAGCCACAAACTGAGCCACGGCAACGCGTGGCCGGGTCAGCTAGTTTTATTTATTCGCATAATTGAATGTAATAGCATTTAAAGTCCATTAATTCATTAATTCATCTTTAATCAGTGTTTCCAATTCAAAATATGATAAAGATAATGAAAAATACGCCAAACCATATGTTTTGATGATCCTTACCCTTCATTTTAGCCTGGCCCCAGCTGTAAGAATGCAGCTGAAATAAATTGACTTACTTGCAAACATTTCCAATGTGCTGAAAGCTGAACGCAAACGTAGTTCAAAGTGCCTTAACCACGTCAAATACTAAGCTAACATTTTTAGAAGACTTAATTAGAAGTTCGATCTAATAGTAATAGGTTTTAAAACACAAAAGAGAAATGTACATTCATTTTGCTTCTTGAGGCAATTCCGATCATCACATATTTTATTCAGGTTTTCATCATTATTTTATTCTTTCAACACATTTATATAGCTTTCACTTTCACCTCTATTTATTCATCACATTGTTTTCAGTTTGTCAGATATCAAAGGAGTTTAAGGGGAAAGTGGAAAATGGGATGGATTGAATGACCGAAAGTTCTTTGATATCATCACAGATAAAGTTGTACCAGCGATTCACCAATCCTGACTGGAGAAACAGAAACTATTTCTTGAATAGTGACATATTCTAGTCTGTTTTATACTCTCAGTTTACCTCATTTAAACAATGATTTTTAAAGAACTTGATAAAATCAGTAGTTATTTGTGAGTCATTTTAGATATTTTATCATTAATCATCATTTTTTTCAAATCAATCATTACTACCAATTCCTAATTCTTGAATTATTTCCAACTCACCTCAAGACTTAAATCCTTAAATTAATTCTCCAGTTCTTTTATGGGTATACTTAACTGCCAGTTATAATTTATTTTATCTATTTATTTGTTTAGACTTATATACCGCCCTTCTCCCGAAGGACTCAGCTATAGTTATTAATATTAGTTACAATAATGATAATAATAATAATAATATAGCTCAAACTTTTGTGCATATCACTACTAAAATGTCCCCAAGGTTGTTTCTAACTCTAGTATTGTATAAATGTATATTTTATCTGGCTGGCATGAACATATAAGGTAACATAATGCAAAGGTTTTATGTCATATTATTCTGTAAGAAATGGGTATGATTATACTTATCCTCTACATCATGCATCATTTTTTGTATATAATCAAAGAGAGATGTTCCTCTCCAGAACCGTATGACAGTATTCCATAACTAGATAAACACATGAACATCATTATCAACCCACATCATTCAAAATGTGACAGAATGATATAATTTGTGCCCAAGGCTTTTCTTGACTGTCTGGAACATTGAATAGTTTTTTTTCCCAAGATACTACAAATTTCAGCAATAGTAGTAATGTTAGCAGTACCAGCTGATCATGATTATTTATATATATAAATATAGTTAATTATTTCTGTTGCTGCTGGACATTTTGCTGCCATGGAGAGGGATGGCTTAGCAAAGTGATGCCAGAGGCAAGGGCAGGGGGTATCATACAGGAAGCCCCTGCCTGCAGCCAAACTTCAGGGCAGAGGCAATCTTCCCAAAGAGGAAGCCCCTGCCTACAACCACACTTTGGGGTGGAAGCAATCTCCCTCCTCCACAGGAAGCCTCTGCCTGCTCCCTGTCCTCTAGACCACCCTCCTCCTTGGCAGTGAGATGTCCACCAGCTAGTTCTGTGCAACAAAATGTTTCATGGTGACAAAGCATCACAGAGTAAGTCACAGAGACTTGGAGAAACTGAGACAGCCACCCCCTGCTGACCACAGCAAGTCAGCACCGCCTAATTATCATAGATCTGTTTGTATCACTAAACATAACTTTATTGTTTTCTTAATCAGATTAACACCCTTAATCAGTCAATCACCCTCTCCTCTTTTTTGGAATTCATTGTAGTTATTAGTATTTATTAAGCTAAAGATCCAATATAATACCTTCCCAAAATTAGTATTGAATAACAACCCACCATATGTTCCAGCGTAGGGCAAAGCAGGCTTTCTATTTGCACAGTAATGTCCTTTGTGAGTGTAACCATTCAAATTTAATGTTTGGCAACAGATTGGTCTTTGTTGCCTTTGTTTACTCTCATTCAGCCAAATTGAAATAGGATCATTCAGTTCCTGGCATGATCTCAGAGCTCACTTCAAAAATTAAATCCATAAAAGAGAATCTGAATCCTTTCAATCACTTATCAAAACACCCTATCTCTTCTTGCCCACCTATTACTTCCTCAGGTTCTTATTAAGTCTCAATAAATGGCCTTGTTGGGATCTAGCTTAGACTTTGATGGGACACTTGAAAGGGAGGGAGGGAGAGAGGGGAGAGAGAGAGAGAGAGAAGCAGCATCAAATGAAATTTCATACTGTGGCCAATCAAACCCTATGGAGGCAAGGAGTCAATCTTGAATGAAAGAAAACTGGACTTTACTCTTGTTCAGAAAGGGAAGCAGTATACAGAAGACTTGGGGAAGAATATAAAACCACAGAAGTTGAAGAATAATGAAAAACAGTTAACAGTATTGTGGTTTCTGTCAGTACAGGCCTTTGGGAAGCTCAGCAACAAACACAAGTACAATATTTAATGATTAATTAGATTTTTACCCCACCTTTATTATTATTTTTTACTAAATAATTCAAGTAGGGAAATATATAATGCTCCTTCCTCCTTCTATTTTCTCACACACAACAACAACAACAACAACAACAACATCCCTGTGCATTGGGTTGGGCTGAGAAAGTGGCTGGCTCAAGGTGACTCAACTAGTTTTATCATTCCTCTTGACAGAAAGTACCCTGCCTCTGATGTTGGAATAATTTGAAGGTATCATAATTAGAAGCAGTGCTTGGTATTATTATATCATTAAGGAGTTTAATCCCTTCTGAAAGGTGTCCAAGATGCCTTGTGTAGTGAGAAGATGTGGCTTTACTTTGCTAGGATCAATCACAGTGGGAAGATATGATTTTACTTTGCTAGGATTGATGGCAGGTCATGAGGTGGCTGTTGTGTTTTGAACTGTTGTCACTTCATCTGTATAAATCAAATCAATTAAATAATACCTCTATTTTTTCATTGCTATGTTGATGTTCTAACTATGTTCATTATCCAGAGACATCTTGGGAAATTGGGTGGCCACAAACATTATGTAAATAAACCAATTTATGCAGAAGATTGCATAAAGAAAAGATTGTGTCCAGCCCTTGTGAATAGGTGCCAGTGGCTGAAGCAGAGCCTCCCATCTATGCCGGCAGCTGTTTCTTGAGTCAGGCACAGAGCCTTGCGCTTATATGTACAAAGCTGTTCCACATAAATATGCAGTTTGCTCTTGGAGGACACAGCAATCATGAAAAATAGTCAGGAGAAATGACTGAGAATGAAATATACACTCAGCTGAAACTTGATATGGCTCATCCTGGATATACTATTTTTTCCTGTGACTGAACTACAAATCCTGATATCTACCCGCTATGTCTGAATAAAAACAGTATCCATCAGGGCAGTGGATGGCATTCTCCATTTATATCTATCCTCCTCTTGTCAGCTTGCATTCCCTGGGCCATTGATTTCTCTCTATAGAGTTACTTACATCTCTAAGAGAAGGCTTCTTTCCATTGATGTCAAATCACTCAATCGACATAATAAAACAGGTCTCCTAGGCATTAAGGTATTGATGGGTAATATGTCTCTCAAGGTTCTTGCATTGCATAACATGTTGCATTTTTTTTTAAAAAAAGAAACAAGTAGATAAATAGAAATGCATTAAGCAAAGTTTTATTCTGGTGTTTCCAAATGTCTTTGGAATCTAAATAAATTCTACATGTGATTTTAGAAGAATAGAAGATGTTGGCAGTTGACAATGCTTTGATTATGAATGGACGCCCCTCTCTAGAAAAACGTCAAAAGAAAGTAGGATCATAGGAGGTATCACAGATAGAAAGCATTCTTGCTTTCTAATTAGCAAACATTTTCTGACTGGCTACGGCCATGAATCAACAATGAAACCATGACAAGCTTTCAAAATTCTATGCAGTATGTATCCACAAGAGTAATGTAGCTACCTGGGAAATCACTAAGGTATTCTTAAATCTAGTCCCTGTTAATGTTTTCATCAGAAACAAAATAATTCGTCGGTTTTCATCTTGTAGATGAATGCACAGTTGAGTTAAACAGTGACCCAAAGCACAATTCAACTCTTATTTTCTATGGAGCTGTTATTTATAAATAAGATTTTACAATCTTTGGTCGAGGATAGAGATTGAAAAAAAAAGAAAATATTTTTATTAGTAGCTATTTTTTGTTAATAAAAAAGATACCACTAGACACAGGATTTGTTAGCTTTAATTTTTTACTCCTCAATATTCACTCTTTCAGGAAAATGCAAAAAGCCTCTTTTTGCACATGAATATAATAACAAGCATTGCACACATTCCTGAGAAGTTAACTACAGGTCTTCTCTTTGAACAGGTTGAATAGCACTTGCAGGAATTTGGCCATTTAAATCCTGCAAGCTATCTGGTCTTTGTGAGCTCCCTCTTGTGCTAACTCATGGAACTCTGCTTATTTTTCTCACTATTGTTGTGCTATAGCAGTGATGGTGAACCTTTTAGAGACCGAATGCCCAAACTGCAACCCAAAAGTCATTTATGTATCGCAAAGTGCCAACACAGCAGCATGCACACACCCCCATGGCCATCAGCAACTCTCCCCAGGCCCCTGGCGACTCCCCCACAGCCTCCTCCCAGTTTTTAAGGGTAGCCATTCCATGGCTCTCCCGGTGACTTGTCTTAGTTTCTGTGGGCTGCTGCAAGCGATGCTCCCCTCTAGAACTTCTCCTCTCTCACCTTTGGCACAGACTCCACGTCGTATTTGAGCGGCCCGCCTTACCCCAGACAGAGGAGAGAGGAAGCACTCCTATTGGACTGCTGGGCAGAGGGACGGGCAAAGTGGAGAGTGGGAGGGGAAAGGGAGCCCTGTGTCCCTCTGGCTTACTACTAAAAAATGGTTTAAAAAAAATTTGCTGGGGAGAGAGCATGTGTGCTGACAGAGAGGGCTCTGAGTGCTGCCTCTGGCACATGTGCCATAGGTTCACCATCACTGTGCTATATAGGTCTCCATCATATCTCCCCACAGTGGCATTTATTTACTTTTTTATTTAATTAAAAACATGACTATTCTACATAATTTCCAACTGTACTTGACTGTACCTCAAGTAACAAAGTTTATAATTCAAAACCCAGAATTAAAGGCAGTTGCTAAAACATAAATGATGTTGAATACAAACCTTTCTTTATCTCCTTTCAGCCAAGATATCTTTGATTCTATCCTCAGGTTTGGAATATTTAACCAAATGGTATTCTTCTCCCACTTCACCTCTTCCAGTCATCTATCAAACCTAAAGACTTTCTTAAGTCAATCTTAACTTCCAGCAATTTCATAAATCCCCATGTAATTTTATTGACAGAAGCATGGAATGGAACTGGTTCGCCATTGTATTTTTCAGCATTTTCTTTTATTCCTTAGTGTCATTACAACTTTGGGATTTTCTAATCTGAGTTTCTCATTTGAGAACTAGCCAGGTTTGATTCTATTTAGCTTTTTCATGGTCAGCTAGAGGTTACAAAAATCAAAACTTCTGAAGAGAAAAAAAGGAAAATGCTTTTTAAAAAAGCATTTTACAAGACATTTTTATTTGAAATGTCTCATTGTATGAGAGAATTTGGAGCTGAAGGATGATCAAGAAGGGCAATGTTATAAATTGCTGGGAGCTTTGTGGTCACGAAACATATTTTTAAAAAAACAAAATGCTGGATAGTGGGAACTCACCCTGGAAGTAGATCAATTTTGCATTCTTGGAAGGAAAGAAGCTGCATGAAAAGTGCAGCAGGGAAGGATAAAAACTTATTTGGATATATGAAGCAAGCCAATATTATCATTTGTAGGTTATCCATGCATAGAATCACAAGCCCTGAATATTCAAACTACTGAAAAATAGATATTTAAGTAGCAGTATATGTCTATCAGATGTTTGATTCCAGCCTCTAAAGATTTCAAGCTGTCACTTCTAAGACATCTTTATCTTTCATGAACAAAACCATCCTTTTTTCCTTATACATCCATTGTCCATTGTCAAATATTGAACACAATGCCTAACAAGATGTTCCACATGGAGGTTTGAGAAGAGTTGTGTGTTTTCTTCATCTTTGGACTCCTGTTCTAATGAAAGATTTTCCAGAAAGATCTGGGTACATTTATATATATTTATTTGTGTACATATGGGTATGGAATTAATCTCACTGCCTAGAATATAAACAGTTTCCTGCTCCCATGTTCCCTAAGTGGAGAAATAACAAAACTATTACTCCCCCCCCCTTAATTATAACTGAATAGTTAAATCTTTCATAATTTATGGCATTGGTGCCCTTCATCCAATTCTTTGCCTAAATTCATCCAAATGAGAATTTTGTCAATAATAAGTAGATGGAGTAAGATTTTGGTTTCTGAAACTCAATTGTGACTATAGTTAAGCCTTTTCTGATTCATAAGAATAGAGTTTTTTCATCTGTTTTTTACCTGATTTTAAACGTTGGTCGAACAACTTCATAGGGCCCAGTTATCAGCAGGACCGCATTCTACCAATTGATACCTCCCACTATCCTGTATGCTCCCACAGAGTGGGCCTCCTCAGGGTGCCGCCAGTCAAACACTGTCGGCTGGTGACCCCCAGGGGGAGAGCTTTCTCTATGGTGGCACCCACTCTCTTCATATTCAGTTGGATTCTCATTGTTATTCAGTTGGGAAAGAAGAAGGACTCATCTTTTGATCTAATTGCATATAACTTTCTTAAATATTAAGTTCATTGTAATAATGAACTTTAAGAGCTGTAGTGGCGCAGTGGTTAGAGTGCAGTACTGCATTCTACTTCTGTTAACAGTCTGCTGCAAGTATGTTCAGCAGTTCGAGTCCCACTAACTCAAGGTTGACTCAGCCTTCCAACCTTCTGAGGTTGATCAAATGAGGATCCAGATTGTTGGGGGCAATATGCAGTTTTCTGTAAACTGCTTAGAGAGGGCTATAAAGCACTGTAAAGTGGTATATAAGTCTAACTGCTAACTAACTAACTAATATATTATAACTAACTAAAACAGGGTATGGTTATCATACCAAAATTACATGGACAAAAAATGAGATATGAATAAGGAAAGAGATAAATCTCTGTTGGGAAAATGGTTTTGTGAATGATTCTGTGACATCTGGTTAGTTTTGACTCCTAGTGACCACACAGATAGATTTTTATCCATGATCATCTAACTCTAATCTTGTTTTCAGGTCTTCCAATAGTGTAGCCATTGTCACTGTACCGGGTTCATCCACCTTGCTGCTAGTCATCCTCTTTTTTTTCCTTCCATCTTTCCCAGAGTTCTCCAGAGAGCTAGGTCTTTACATAATTATATCTGAAATAGGATAATTTGAGCCTGGTCATTTGTTTGACAAGAAAGAACTCCATTTTATTTGTTCACATGATCCATTGGTTTGTTTTTTGGGGGTCTTGTCCAACACAGAAGTTCAGAAGCATTGTAAAGGGCATTAATCTGATTAAGAAATCTGAAATGCAATGATCAGGCTTCTTTCAGCTATATAGGAAAAGAAACTGCAAGAGTAGGTTTCCAAAGCTGTAAGAAATATATTTATTAAGCCAAAGTTAATGACAAAAATAATTCCAATGACTGCTGTGAATTGAATGTTAGTCTGTTATGGTGAAATCAAGCCATTTTCCTTTGAAGAATGCTTTCCATCATTGGTGAATGATTTACCTAGCTTTTAATTGATTTTATGTGTGTGTGTCTGGGTCCATTGATAATTTGATCTCATACTACCTTTCCTTTTAAGAGATTTTTCACTTTCCTTGGTGCCCTCCTAGATAGCCAATCCCAGAATGACTTGTGATCTTCCATTGATTCTCTCTGTGTTTCTATTGTGGCTAAAGAGCAATTCCTTCCTCTCTTGGAACCTGGAGGAAAGGAAATCACCATTTCCTTTTTCCTTTTATCTTGTACTGAAAAATAAATGGTTGAAAATCTTCAGCTCCTCCAGGGAGGAGGTCTCAGTGGTACTGATTAAATCTTGTAAATGCAATTGGCATTTCTGAGAATCAAATATGACCTGTAAAATGGGAACTGTGAATCTGTAAAGGAGAAGAGGAGTAGCAAAGCTTCCAAACTATAAACAGGATAAGGCAAAGAGGGGCTGTATTTTCAAAAGAGTAGACTGCCAAGATCACTTAACAAGCTGCCATCAGGGTTTTTCACCTTATTGGAATTCTATTGAGACAATGCATAATCTTAGAGTATGTAGTACAGCACAGTGACTTCCTTACATAGTTGCTCCTGTGTGTGTGGTACTTTACTTTATTGAGAGTGGGAAACTTTGGCAAGGCAGCCCAATGCAAAATTACCAGAAAACCTTGTTGTCTCTGTCTTTGTTTGTGTGAGGGAGTGAGCATGATTTTTCTACAGTTTAGAATGGGATTCTGCCTGGTCCTAGCTGTATGGCTTCAATAACAAAATACTCTGAGGGGCACAAGAGGGGAAAGGAGAGAGGAATGAGAGAGGAAGAGAGGTACTTCTTTTTCTCATCCATATTGTGATACAGTTTTCAGATCTTCTGTCTATAGTTAAACAATGCTAGATTAGCATTGCTAATTTGTCTGGAATGCCCTATTGAATTAGTTCTCCTGTCATTTATCAGGGTAGTCCTCTTTCCAGCTCACATTCCAAAAAAATGTTGAAAGTCAGCCATTATTACCTGGATTTATTACAATTATAAATTTTTAAAGTTAGCTGTTGGCTAATCTCAGAAGGTAATTGAAAGCAGCACTCAGTCTAGCCAAATAATTAACATAATAGCCTAAACAGAGATATATTGAGTGATGGAAACCTGACATTTTTTGGAGTTTATCATAATATTTAGCAAGGAAGGTGGGGATCAAAGCAATAACTATGCTATTATGGAGCCTTTGGTGGCTGAATGGTTAGAATGCAGTATTTGCAGGCTAATTCTGCTCACAGTCTGGAGTTTGATCCTAATGGGCTCAAGTTTGACTCAACCTGCTATCCTTCTGAGGTCGGTAAAATGAGAATTGTTGAGTACAATATGCTGACATTGCAAACCACCAGAGAGTGTTGCAATGCACTCTGTAGCAGTATGTTGCTATTGCTACTCTATAGCTAATGGTTGATGGACCTGACCCATCTGTTGTAGCAGTTCATTCATTACTTGGTTGAAATAGCAACTGATTGAGTCCAATGCTGGTCCACCTCATCCTTAAACTGGAATAAGGGTTTAACAGCCTCTTAGCATTCATCACTTTGGAGAGAAGTTTAAATAACAGTCTTGAAAATAAATTCTCTTCCTATTTAATGAAAATAATGAGTTCTGAAATTGCTGTTACTTTGTTTTCAGGCAGTGAAGGAGAAATTACAAGAGTAGACTTCCAAGGTCACCGAAATCCTGACAATAGTTATCAGAATCAGAATAAGAATTTATTTTGCCAATTGTGTCTGGACACACAAGGAATTTGTCTCTGCTGAATATGCTCTATACCTACATACATACAATAAACAAACTGTGATTACAATAAAAGATACATGTATAATCATAAAGTACATTCAGCTTGTAATGTACATATAAGCTACTATTGTAGTAAAGTTAAGGAAGTCTTATGCAATAATTCTATCAAGTGCTTTGTCAAATGCAAGCCATAGTTATACTAAAACCAAGATACATTTTTTCCCCATTCTCTTGTTGCTGACTCATCTAGAAGTGGTGAAGACGATCCTGCAACAACTCAGAGAACAGGACTTTGTTTTCACTGAGCAGCAACAAGCCTACATTCTCCTGTCTTCGTTGGACGACTCATATGACGACTA